>PJEN01006258.1:0-43974 GCA_004024605.1 Pteronura brasiliensis
GTTCTAGCTTCAGAGCATTGTGGTCTGAAAATATGCAGGGAATGATCCCAATCTTTTGATACCGGTTGAGACCTGATTTAGGACCGAGGATGTGATCTATTCTGGAGAATGTTCCATGTGCACTAGAGAAGAATGTGTATTCTGTTGCTTTGGGATAAAATGTTCTGAATATATCTGTGATGTCCATCTGGTCCAGTGTGTCATTTAAGGCCTTTATTTCCTTCTTGATCTTTTGCTTGGATGATCTGTCCATTTCAGTGAGGGGAGTGTTAAAGTCCCCTACGATTGTTGTATTGTTGTTGATGTGTTTCTTTGATTTTGTTATTAATTGGTTTATATAGTTGGCTACTCCCATGTTAGGGGCATAGATATTTAAAATTGTTAGATCTTCTTGTTGGACAGACCCTTTGAGTATGATATAGTGTCCTTCCTCATCTCTTATTATAGTCTTTGGCTTAAAATCTAATTGGTCTGATATAAGGATTGGCACTCCTGCTTTCTTCTGATGTCCATTAGCATGGTAAATTCTTTTCCACCCCCTCACTTTAAATCTGGAGGTGTCTTCGGGTTTAAAATGAGTTTCTTGTAGGCTACATATAGATGGGTTTTGTTTTTTTATCCATTCTGATACCCTGTGTCTTTTGTTTGGGGCATTTAGCCCATTAACATTCAGGGTCACTATTGAGAGATATGAATTTAATGCCATTGTATTGCCTGTAAGGTGACTGTTATTGTATGTTGTCTCTGTTCCTTTCTGATCTACTACTTTTAGGGTCTCTCTTTGCTTAGAGGTTCCCTTTCAATATTTCCTGTAGAGCTGGTTTGGTGTTTGCAAATTCTTTCAGTTTTTGTTTGTCCTGGAAGCTTTTTATCTCTCCTTCTATTTTCAATGATAGCCTAGGTGGATATAGTATCCTTGGCTGCATGTTTTTCTCGTTTAGTGCTCTGAATATATCATGCCAGCTCTTTCTGGCCTGCCAGGTCTCTGTGAATAAGTCTGCTGCCAATCTAATATTTTTACCATTGTATGTTACAGACTTCTTTTCCCAGGCTGCTTTCAGGATTTTCTCTTTGTCACTAAGACTTGTAAATTTTACTATTAGGTGACGGGGTGTGGACCTATTCTTATTGATTTTGAGGGGGGCTCTCTGAACCTCCTGGATTTTGATGCTTGTTCCCTTTGCCATATTGGGGAAATTCTCTCCAGTAATTCTTTCAAATATACTTTCTGCTCCCCTCTCTCTTTCTTCTTCTTCTGGAATCCCAATTATTCTAATGTTGTTTCATCTTATGGTGTCACTTATCTCTCGAATTCTCCCCTCGTGGTCCAGTAGCTGTTTGTCCCTCTTTTGCTCAGCTTCTTTATTCTCTGTTATTTGGTCTTCTATATCGCTAATTCTTTCTTCTGCCTCATTTATCCTAGCAGTGAGAGCCTCCATTTTTGATCGCACCTCATTAATAGCTTTTTTAATTTCAACTTGGTTAGATTTTAGTTCTTTTATTTCTCCAGAAAGGGCTTTTATATCTCCCGAGAGGGTTTCTCTAATATCTTCCATGCCTTTTTCAAGCCCGGCTAGAACCTTGAGAATCGTCATTGTGAACTCTCGATCTGACATATTACCAATATCTGTATTGATTAGGTCCCTAGCCTTCGGTACTGCCTCTTGTTCTTTCTTTTGTGGTGAATTTTTCCGCTTTGTCATTTTGTCCAGATAAGAGTATATGAAGGAGCAAGTAAAATACTAAAAGGGTGGGAACAACCGAAGGAATATATGCTTTAACCAAATCAGAAGAGATCCCAAATCGTGAGGGGGAATAAAGGGGATAAAAAAAGGTTCAAAAAGAAAAAGAAAGAAAAAATAAAAAGAAACAATTTTAAAAAAGTGAATAAAGAAAAAATATAAAAAAGAAAAAAATATGTAAGATAAACTAGTTAAAAAACGTTAAACAAGAAAAGGGTAAAAGTTAAAAAAATTTGGCAGAAGAGAAAAAAAATGGAAAAAGAAAAAAAAAATAAATTAACTGCAAGGCTAAAGAATCATGGGGAGAAAACCTTGAATTCTGTGCTTTGCTTTCTCCTCCTCTGGAATTCCGCCTCTCTCCTTGGTATTGAAACTGCACTCCTTGGTATGTGAACTTGGTCCTGGCTGGATTTCCTTTTGATCTTCTGGGGGAGGGGCCTGTTGTAGTGATTCACAAGTGTCTTTGCCCCAGGCAGAATTGCACGGTCCTTACCAGGGGCCGGGCTGAGTAATCCGCTCGGGTTTGCTTTCGGGAGCTTTTGTTCCCTGAGTGCTTTCCGTAGAGTTCCAGAGGACGGGAATGAAGATGGCGGCCTCCCAGTCTCCGGCCCGGAGTTGCCGAGAGCCCGGGTCCCCACTCCTCAGTGCGCCCCCAGAGAACAGCTCCCGGATTACTCCCGTCTGCCTGACCTCTGGCCTCACTCCGAGCTGACCGAGCCTGTGACCGGTTCAAGGTAACCCTGAGCTGTGAGCTCATGCAGCGGCTCTGTCTCTGTAGCCGGCTTCCCCGTTCTTATACCTGTAAGCTCTGCGACACTCAGACATCCCGATCCTTCTGTGACCCTGTGGGACCTGAGGCCACACTGACCCCGCGTGGGCTTCACCCCGGTTAAGCCTCTGGAGCGGTGTCCCTCTGCAGAACAGACTTTTAAAAGTCCCGATTTTGTGCTCCGTTTCTCTGCCGCTTGCGGGGAGCCGGCCCCTCACCCCGCGGTCTATCTTCCTGTCGCTCTGGATTCACTTCTCCGCCAGTCCTACCTTTCAGAAAGTGGTTGATTTTCTGTTTCTAGAATTGCTATTCTTTTTCTCTTCGATCTCCCGTTGGATTTGTAGGTGTTTGCAATCATTAGATAAGCTATCTAGCTGATCTCCCGCTACCTGAAGAAGTCTCAGCCTGCTACTTCACCGCCATCTTGACTCCTCCTCCGGTGCATAATCTTTTTTAATGTGCTATTGGATCCTATATGCTAGGATCTTGTTGAGAATCTGAGCATCCATATTCATCAGTGATATTGGTCTGAAATTCTCCTTTCTGGTAGGGCCTTTGCCTGGTTTGGGGATCAGGGTAATGCTGGCTTCATAGAACGAGTCTGGAAGTTTTCTTTCTGCTTCAATATTTTGAAACAGCTTCAGGAGAGTAGGTGTTATTTCTTCTTTGAAAGTTTGGTAGAATTCCCCAGGGAATCCATCAGGTTCTGGGCTCCTGTTTTTTGGGAGGTTTTTGATCAGTGCTTCAATCTCGTTACTAGATATTGGTCTATTCAGGCTGTCAATGTCATCCTGGTTCAATTTTGGGAGTTTACAGTTTTCCCGGAATGCATCCATTTCATCTAGGTTGCTTAGCTTATTGACATATAACTGTTGATAATTACTTCTGATGATTGTTTCTCCTTCCTTGGTGTTAGTTGTGATCTCTCCCTTTTCATTCATAATTTTATGAATTTGGGCTTTCTCTCTTTTCTTTTGGATTAGTGTGCCCAATGGTTTATCGATCTTATTGATTCTTTCAAACAACCAGCTTCTAGTTTCATTGATATGTTCTACTGTATCTCTGGTTTCTACCTCATTGATCTCTGCTCTAATCTTGATTTTTTTTTCCCTTCCTACGCATGGAGTTGGTTTGATTTGTTGTTGATTGTCCAGTTCTTTAAGGTGCAAAGAGATCTGGTGTATTCTGGATTTTTCAATTTTTTTGAGGGAGGATTGGATGGGTATGCATTTCCCACTGAGGACCGCGTTGCTGTATCCCATATGTTTTGGACAAAAATGTCTTTATTCTCATTGGTTTCCATGAATTGTTTCAGTTCTTCTTTGATCTCTTGGTTTATCCAAGCATTCTTAAGCAAGGTGGTCTTTAGCTTCCAGAGGTTTGAGTTCCTTCCAAACTTTTCCTTGTGATTGAGCTCCAGTTTGAAAGCATTGTGATCTGAGAATATGCAGGGAATAATCTCAGTCTTTGGGTATCTCTTGAGTCCTGATTTGTGACCCAGTATGCAGTCTATTCTTGAGAAGGTTCCATGTGTACTTGAGCAGAATGAGTATTCTGTTGTTTTAGGGTGGAATGTTCTGTATATATCTATGAGGTCCATCTGGTCATTGTGTTGTTCAATGCTCTTGTTTCTTTATTGATTTTCTGTTTCGATGATCTATTTCTGGGATACGTGTGTTAAGGTCTCCTACAATTAATGTATTCATATCAATATGACTCTTTATCTTGATTAACAGTTTTCTTAAGTAATTATCTGCTCCCATATTGGGGGCTTAGATATTTACAATTGTTAGATCATCTTGGTGGATAGTCCCTTTAAGAACTATGTAGTGTCCTTCTGTATCTCTGACTACAGTCTTTAGTTTAAAATCTAATTTATCTGATATGAGAACCACTACCCTGGCCTTCTTTTGAGGCCCATTGGCATGAAAGATGCTTCTCCATCCCTTCCCTTTCATTTTGGGTGTATCCTTAGGTTCAAAATGGGTCTCTTGTAGACAACATATGGATGGGGCCTGTCGTTTTATCCAATCTGCAACCCTGTGCCATTTTATGGTCACATTTAGGCCATTGACATTGAGAGTCATTATTGATAGATACGTTTTTATTGACATCATGTTACCTTTGAAGTCTTTCTTTCTATAGATTGTCTTTATATTTCTGTTCAATGTTTTTCTTAGGATTTTTCCTCTTTTATAAAAACCACCTTCATATTGCAGTGTCAGCTTGGTGGTTGCATAGTCTTTTCAGCCTTGCCAGTCTTGGAAACTCTTTATCTCTCCATCCATTTTGAATGTCAGTCTTGCTGGATAAAGTATTCTTGGCTGCATGTTCTTCTCATTTAGTGCCCTAAATATATCTTTCCAACACTTTCTGGCTTGCCAGGTCTCTGTGGACAGGTCTGATGTTATTCTGATGGGCTTTCCTCTGTAAGTTAGGAGCCTCTTTGTCCTAGTGGCTATTAAGAGATTATATCTACAGTTATGATTCCTCAATTTGACTATCAGTTTCGTTGATGTTTTTTTGAATCTATAATCTTGGGTGGAGACCGTTCAGCCTCTAGTACATGAACCCTGGTTCCATTCGCGAATTGGGAAAATTTTCTTGAATAACTTTTTCCACTATATCTGCTAGACTTCTTTCTTTCTCCTCCACTTCAGGGATTCCAATAATTCTGACTTTGGAACGTTTCATGGCATCATTTATTTCCCTGATTCTGTTTTTGTGGCTTCTAAGCTGTTTGTTCCAGGCTTCCTCCTGATCCTTTCTCTCTATCTGTTTTTCCTCCAAATCACTAATTCTATCTTCTTTTCAGTACCCTAGCTTTGAGAGAATTTAGATTAGATTGGAACTCATTGAGAGCATTGTGAATCTCATCCCTGGTAGCTTTCAGCTCATCCCTAACATTGTGAACATCATCTCTGGTCTCTTACAATTCAGCCCTAATTAATTTATCCATGGCTTTCTCCAACCTAGCTATTGCCTGGATAATTGTTAGCCTGAATTCTATTTTCGACATATTGTCTATGTTGATAGCCATTAGCTCTGTTGCACAAGGTCCATCCTCTGTATTTTTCTTCTGTTGGGCATTCTTCCTCCTAGTCATTTTGGCGAGAGATGACTGAACAGATATAGCTGGATATATCAACCATGGTGCAGTCAAGGTGCACCCTGGAACACTTCTGAGCAATCAGGATTCCCCACCCAAACGAGAGAAAAAAGAAAAGAAAAAAAAAAAAAAAAGAGAGAGAGACAGGAAAAAGAGGGTAGGTAAAAGAGAAGGTTCAGCCCAAATGGGCCCCAAGGTAAGATTTATGAAATATGCAAAGAAAAACAGACAAACAAAAAGACTGATAAAAATATATGAGAAGAGAAAATTATATACATATATATATATATATACATATATACATATACATATGTATATGTATATATATATATATACACACACACACACACACACTAATAAAGGAAGAACCTCGTCCTAAAGAACCCCAATTGTAAGATTTATATACTCTCAGGACAAACACAAAACCTAGAAACCTAGAAACACTTGTGGAAGAAAAAGATGGGAGAGTGGTTATAAATTCTCAGTGTTGCAAGGAATGTTGTTTTGATTCTTCCTGGATGTATCTTGATATCTTTGTTAAAGGACTCAACCTTTCTAAGATAAAGGGGGATTAAAAATTGGTTTATGTATAGGGGTAGTATTGATTGGGGAAAGGGTATTACTTTGAAGTTTAACTCTATATGAATATTAGGAAATAAAAATAAAAAAGGAATAAACTAGACTAAACTAAACTAAAATTTAAAAATGGAATTTAAAAAATAGAAATACAAAAGAAAGACACAGGTGTATGCATCAAAAAGTTCAGATTAGAAGGTTATTATGGAACTTGATGTACTGTACAGCTCACTTTGATGGTAAATAAGTTAAAAAATTATCTATATAAAAAAATGAGCCAGAATAGTGGGTACAAATAACAATAAATGTTGTCCTATGAAGTAGTGGTGGTTATTCTCTTGTAGTCTTTTTTTTTTTTTTTTTTTCTCTCCTGGTTGGTTTTCTGGGGGAGGGGACTGCCACGTTGGTTTTTATTCAATGATGTTCCCTGAGTTAAGTCCTCCCGCCACCCTCAAGTGGGTTTGCTCTGAGGAAACCCGTTTTTTCAGGCTTTTGTTCTCTGGAGGTTTTTATGTTTGTTCACTTTTATTTTTCTCTCGTCTTGACTGCTTTTGATGGTTTTTGTAGGTTTAGAGGAAAGCAAACTTCACCCTGACCTCCCTCTCAGAGAGAAGCCTCAGTCTGCTGTTCTGTGGGTGTTGCAGAGCCCATATAAATTCCCCCTTGGTCCCTGGTATAGTAGGTTCCGAGTCGCGGTCCCTGGGGACACAGGTTCTTCTGCTTGTACCCAAACCATGGCAGCAGCAGCTCTCTGGGCAGCTCCAGACCACCAGAGAGGTTCCAAGCAGCGATTGCACACTGAGATTTTCCCACTGGCCTGGGCTGGCAATGCCTGGTCTTTCTGGGTCTAAGAGCTCCTGGCTTGCATGCACCTCTCTCAGGGGAGAGTTTGGGGTGCGCGTCTCAGGCTCTGAAACAATGACGCAGGTCTTAGAGGGCCGGGTGGGCCTTTGTGCATGTCTCTCAGGTGAGGGTGAGGGGCGCGCGTGTCTCAGGCTCTGTAGCAGTGCTCAGCATTCTGCCATCTGGCGTGGCTCCCAGACCCTCACAGAAGCCAGACCCCACGCTTTCTCGGGCACGCTGGTGGCTCAGGGACCAAGATCTGGTTTCTCCGCTGCACTCTCTCTGGCTCAGCGCCATGGGAGGCTGCCCTGGGACCAGGGAGTTAAGCCCCTGTCCTTAGTCACCCCAATTCCCACAATTCCCCCCTCCCTGCGATCCTTTGCTCTTTTGGAGTGCTTTCAACCAGTCTCCAAGTTAATGCTGATCCCAGATGCAGGGCACTCTCATATTACGGGTATTACTTTCCAATGAGTCGCCTCTGGTGGCTCCCTCCCCCTTTTGTTTATCTTCCGATATCAGTCCGATGCTCCCACTCTGCTTTACCTGCCCACTGGCGTCTTCTGCCCCTATAGAGATCCAGGCGTGTATAATTCTGATCTCAGGCTGATTTCATGGGTGATTGGAGTTCTTTCGTAGGTAATCAGCTCGCTTTAGGGTACAGGTTGAAAAGGCGCCTCCTCCTACTTCCCCACCATCCTGTCTCCCCCTATTTTTTTTTTAAATTTTTTTCAGTGTTCCAGAATTCTTTAAGCACGACACCCAGTACTCCATGCAATACATGCCCTCCACAGTACCCACCACCAGGCTCACCCAACCTCCCACAACCCTCCTCTCCTTACCCTCAGTTAATTGCTCAGAGAAAATGACTCCTTATTTTGATTAAGAATTGGCTTATGTAGTTGGTTCTGCGATGTTGGGGTCATAAATATTTACGATTGTTAGATCTTCTTGGAGGATAGACCCTTTCAGAATGATGTAGTGTCCTTCTGTATCTCTGACTACAGTCTTTAGCTTAAGATCTAATTATCTGATATGAGAATCACTACCCAAGCTTTCTTTTCAGTCCCCTTGTTATGGAAGATGGCTCTCCATCCCTTCACTTGCAGTATGGATGCATCCTTAGGTTCCAAATGTGTCCCTTGTAGATAGCATATGGACAGGTCCTAATGTTTTATACAGTCTGTACCCTGGGCAGTTTTATGAGAGCCTTTAGGCTATTCACGTTGAGAGTAATTATTGAAAGATAAGATTTATTGACATCCTGTTGCCTGTGAAGTCCTTGTTTCTATAGACTGTCTCCTAAATTTCTGTTCTATGTCACTATTGCATTCTTTCTTCTTTTAAAGACCCCCCCTTTTTATTTCCTGTAGTGCTGGCTTGGTGGTCATGTAGTCTTTTAAACCTTGCCAGTCTTGAAAGCTCTTTATCTCTCCATCCATTCTGAATTTCATTCTTGCTGGGTAACGTATTCTTGGCCTCATGTTCTTCTCATTGAGTGCCTTGAGTATGTCTCACCAGGCCTTTCAGGCTTGCCAGGTTTCTGTAGACAGGTCTGACATTATTCTGATGGTCCTTCCTCTGTACATAAAGAATCTCTACTCCCTATCTTCCCTTAAGACCTCCTTTCTAAAACAATGATTAACAAATTCCAGAATTAAGTGTCTGGAGGACTTTTGAGATTCACTGACCTTGGGGGGGGGGGTAGCCTTTTTGACTCTAGGATATGACCACTTGTTCCATTTCCAAGATTGGGGAAATTTTCATCCAGAATTTGTTTAACTATATCTTCTAGTCTCCCTCTCCTTCTCCACCCCCTAAGGGATCCCAATAATTCTTAGGTGCGGGCAGGTGTGTGCAGCCCTCACATAGGTGCAAACAGCAAAATGCTGCATCCTCAGGGGCCACTGACAGGAGCCCATGATGGTCACTCTCAGGTATGGTGGGTGCTGGTTGTGATTACCCTGGGCCATGGGCTTAGGTGTGTGCTTATGGCTGCCCAATTCCACCTAATGCCCCTTAAGAACCTTTGTTCCTTTTGAGTGCTTTTAACTAGACTTTAAGTAAATGCTGGTCATCAAGCACAGTGCACTTTTGTATTGGAGTATTACTTTGTAGTGGGTCACTTCTGGTGGCTCGCTTCCCCTTCTGATATCCCTTCCAGTATCAGTCCGACTGCTCTCACTCCATTTTACCTCTCCACTGAGGATCTCTTGCCACTGGAGGGATCCAAAAGTGTATAATCTTACATTTCAGGATGATTTCATGGGTGTTCACAATGTACTGTTAAATATTAACTCACCCCAGGAGACAAGTTGGAACAGGGTCTCCTATTCTCTGCTTTCTAGCCCCTCCCTCCTTTTTTTTTTTTTTTTTTGCATTTTTAAAATTAACATATAATGTATTATTAGCCCCAGGTGTACAGGTCTGTGAATCATCAGGCCTACACACTTCACAGCATTTACCATATCACACTAGCCTCTCCCTCTTTAACTATTATCTTCTCCTTGGTGTAAATATGTTATAGAGTTGTGCCCCATAGCAGACCATTTTTCATTCTACTCAACTTTATCTTGCTATATATCTAACTTCTGACTTCTTTGCAATTTTGGGACACAGTGACTTCTAACACCAAAAATCAAGCAGGAATTGGCAGATCACTCTGTTCTTTCCACCTGAGAGATTATAATTTCTCTTGTTGCTCCCCTTCATCTCTCTCTCTCATTCCTTTATTCTTTCTCTTTTTTTATTGTTTTGGATCATGTTCGCTTTGATGGTGTATTGGTTTTAGGTAGGGATAACATTGGATTTTTTTCATGGGTATATTTTGCTTGTGTTGTCCTTGATAATTTGGACTCTATATTCCCTCAAACAGAGATGAACAGAATGACAAGAGGAAGGAACACCTCTGTTAGGGCAGAACTGAAAGCCACCAGGGATGATGTTCACAATGTTCTCAATGAGTTCAAATCTAATCAAAATGCTCTAAAGGCAAGGGTAACTGAGACAGAAGACAGAATTAGTAATCTGGAGGAGAAACAGATAGAGAGAAAGGATCAGGAGGAATCCTGGAATAAACAGCTTAGAAGCCACGAAAACAGAATTAGGGAAATAAATGACGCCATGAAACGTTCCAAAGTCAGAAATATTGGAATTCCTGAATGGGAGGAGAAAGAAAGAAGTCTAGAAGATATAGTGGAACAAATTCTCCATGACAATTTTCCCAAACTAGTGAATGGATCCATCGTTCATGTACTAGAGGTAGAACAGTCTCCCCACCAAGATAATAGAATCTCAAACGTCCTTGAGACACGTGGTAGTAAGAATGAGGATTCAAAATTGTAGACAGGCTCTCTTGAAGGCAGCTATAGCAGAGAAGCTCCTTACGTACAGAGGAAAGCCTATCAGAATAAGGTCAGACCTGTCCACAGAAACTTAGCAAGCCAGAAAGGGCTGCCAAGATATATTCAGGGCACTAAGTGAGAAGAACATGCATCCAAAAATACTTTACCCAGCAAGACTGACATTTAAAATGGATGGAGAGATAAAGAGTCTCCAAGACATGCAAGGCTTAAAAGAGTATGTGAACACCAAGCCGAAACTACAGGAAATATTAAGGGGGTTTCTATAAAAGAGGAAAAATTCCAAGAATATAATTGCACAGAAATATGGAGGCCATCTACAGAAAGAAAGACTTCAAACCTAACACGATGCCAATAAAAACGTATCTATCAGTAATCACTCTCAATGTGAATGGCCTAAATGCATCCATAAAACAACACAGGGTGGCAAGTTGGATAAAACGACAGGACCCATCCATATGTTGTCTACAAGAGACCCATTTCAACCTAAGGATACACCCAGACTGAAAGTGAAGGGATGGAGAAGAATCTTTCATGCCAATGGGCCTCAAAAGAAGGCCAGAGTAGTGATTCCCATATCAGATAAATTAGATTTTAGACTAAAGTCTGTAGTCAGGGATACAGATGGACACCACATAGTTCTTAAAGAGAGTATCCACCAAAGTTATTGAACAATTGTAAATATCTACACCCCCAATATGGGAGCAGCCAATTACATAAGAAAACTGTTAATCAAGATAAAGTCATATTGATATGAATACATTCATAGTAAGAGATCTTAACATGCCTCTGTGAGTACTAGACAGATCATCCAAGCAGAAATTTAATAAAGAAACAAGAGCATTGAATGACACATTGAACCAGATGGACCTCATAGGTCCATACAGAACATTCCACCCTAAAACAACAGAATACTTATTCTTCTCAAGTGCACATGGAACCTTCTCCAGAATAGACCATATACTGGGTCACAAATCAGGACTCAACCGATACCAAAAGACTGAGATTATTCCTGCATATTCTCAGCTCACAATGATTTCAATTAGCAATAATCGCGCCTCGGATAAACCTCATTGGCTATGATACTGCCACTTCAAACTGGAGCTCAATCACAAGGAGAAGTTCAGAAAGAACTCAAACACCTGGAAGCTAAAGACCACCTTGCTTAAGAATGCTTGGATCAACCAGGAGATCAAAGAAGAACTGAAACAATTCATGGAAACCGATGAGAATGAAGACACTTCAATCCAAATCCAATGAGATACAGCAAAGGCGGTCCTAAGGGGGAAATACATAGCCATCCAAGCCATACAAAAAAAAAAAAAAAAATGAAAAATCCAGAATACACCAGCTCTCTCTACACCTTAAAGGAATGGAGGATTGGGGCACCTGGGTGGCTCAGTGGGTTAAGCCTCTGCCTTCAGCTTGGGTTGTGATCTCAGGATCCTGGGATCAATTCCCGCATCAGGGTCCCTGCTCAGCAGGGAGCCTGCTTCCCCCTCCCCTCTGCTGCTCCCCCCATTTGTGCTCTCTCTCCTTCTCTCACTCTCTGTCAAATAAATAAATTGTTAAGAAAAAAAAGAAGACATATGTGTCTTCTTTAAAAAAAAAAAAAAGAACTGGAGGATCAACAACAAATTAAACCAACTCCACACTCAAGAAGGGAGATAATCAAGATTAGAGCAGAGATCAATGAGATAGAAACTAGAGATACAGTAGAACATATCAATGAATCCAAAAGCTGGATTTTTAAAGAGTCCGTAAGATCGAGAAACCATTGCCCGCACTAATGCTACAGAAAAGAGAGAAAGCTCAAATTAATGAAATTATGATTGAAAAGGGAGAGGTCACAACGAACACCAAAGAAATAGAAGCAATCATCAAAAGTTATTACCAACAGTTATATGCCAATAAGATAAGCAACCTAGGTGAAATGGATGCATTCATGGAAAACTATAAACTCCCAAAATTGAACAAGGAAGAAATTGACAACCTGAATAGACCACTATCTAGTAACAAGATTGAAGCAGTGATCAAAACCTCCCCCAAAACGAGAGCCCAGGACCTGACAGATTCCCTGGGGAATTCTACCAAACTTTCAAAGAAGAAACAACACCTATTCTCCTGAAGATGTTTCAAAAAATTGAAGCAGAAGGAAAACTTTCAGACTCTTTCTATGAAGCCAGCATTACCCTGATCCCCAAACAAAGGCAAAGAACACACCAAAAAGGATAATTTCAGACCAATATCACTGATGAATATGGATGCTAAGATTCTCAACAAGATCCTAGCATATAGGATCCAACAGCACATTAAAGAGATTATCCCCCAGGACCAGGTGTGATTAATCCCTGGGTTACAGGAATGGTTCAACATTCACAAATCAATCAATGTGATAGAGCAAATTAATAAGAGAAGCGAGAAGAAACACATGGTCCTCTCAGTTGATGCAGAAAATGCATTTGACAAAATCCAGCATGTGTTCCTGATTAAAACACTTCAAAAGTACATGGATAGAGGGAACATTCCTGAACTTCATAAAATCTATCTATAAAAGACCCACAGCAAATACCATCCTCAATGGGAAAAACCTCACAGCCTTCCCGTTGAGATCAGGAAGACCAGAAGGATGTCCACTCTCACCACTCTTGTTCAACATAGTATTAGAAGTCCTAGCAATAGCAATCAGACAACAAAGAGAAATCAAGAGTATCCAAATTGGCAATGAAGAAGTAAAACTCTCTCTTTTCACAGATGTCATGTTCCTTTATATGGAAAATCCAAAAGACTCCACCCCCAAACTACTAGAACTCATACAGCAATTCAGTAACATGGCAGGATACAAAGTCAATGTCCAGAAATCAGTGGCTTTCTTATACACTAACAATGTAAATACAGAAAGGGAAATTAGAGAATCAATTCCGTTTACTCTAGCACTAAGAACCATAATATACCTGGGAATAAATCTAGCCAAACAGGTAAAGGATCTCTACTCAAGGAACTACAGAACACTCATGAAAGAAATTGAAGAAGACAAAAAAAGATGGAAGAGCATTCCATGCTCTTGGATCGGAAGAATAAACATTGTTAAAATGTCTATACTGCCTAGAGCAATCTATAATTTTAATGCCATTCCGATAAAAATTCCACAGGTATTTTTCAAAGAGCTGGAGCAAACAATCCTAAAATTTGTATGGAATCAGAAGAGACCACGAATCGCTAAGGAAATGTTGAAAAACAATAATAAAATTGGTGGCATCATGTTACCTGATTTCAAGCTTTACTACAAAGCTGTGATCACCAAGACAGCATGGTACTGGCATAAAAACAGACACACAGTGACCAGTGGAACAAGTAGACAGTTCAGATATGGGTACTCAACTCTATGGTCAAATAATCTTCGACAAAACAGGAAAAAATATACAGTGGAAAAAAGGCAGTCTCTTCAATAAGTGGCACTGGGAAAATTGGACAGCTATATGTAGAAGAAGGAAACTCGACCATTCTCTTACACTGTACACAAAGTTAAACCCGGAATGGATAAAAGACCTCAACGTGAGACAGAAACCCATCAGAATCCTAGAGGAGAACATAGGGAGTAACCTCTTCGATATCAGCCACAGCAACTTCTTTCAAGATATGCCTCTGAAGGCAAAAGAAACAAAAGTGAAAATGAACTTTTGGGACTTCATCAAGATCAAAAGCTTCTGCACAGCAAAGGAAATAGTCAACAAAACAAAGAGGCAACCCACAGAATGCGAGGAGATATTTGCAAATGACAGTACAGACAAAAGGTTGATATCCAGGACCAGTATAAAGAACTTCTCAAACTCAACATACAAAACATATAATAATGACAAAAAAATGGACAGAAGACATGAACAGACACTTCTCCAATGAAGACATACAAATGGTTATCAGACACATGAAATAATGTTCACCATCATTAGCCATTAGGGAGATTCAAATTAAAACAACATTGAGATACCACCTTACACCACTTAGAATGGCTAAAATTAGCAAGACAGGAAACAACATGTGTTGGAGAGGATGCGGATAATGCGGAATCCTCTTACACTGTTGGTGGGAATGCAATTTGGTGCAGCCACTTTGGAGAACAGTGTGGAAATACCTCAAGAAATTAAAAATAGAGCTTCCCTTTGACCCTGGAATTGCACTACTGGGTATTACCCAAAGATACAGATGTAGTGAAAAGAAGGGCCATCTGTACCCCAATGTTTATAGCAGCAATGGTCACGGTCGACAAACTGTGGAAAGAACCAAAATGCCCTTCAATGGATGAATGGATAAGGAAGATATTGTCCATATACACTATGGAGTATTATGCCTCCACCAGAAAGATGAATACCCAACTTTTGTATCAACATGGATGGGACTGGAAGAGGTCATGCTGAGTGAAATAAGTCAAGCAGAGAGAGTCAATTATCATATGGTTTCACTTATTTGTAAAGCATAACAAACATGGAGGACATAGGGAGATGGAGTGGAGAAGGGAGTTGAGGGGAATTGGAAGAGGAGATGAACCAAGAGAGACTATGGACTCTGAAAAACAACCTGAGCGTCTTGCAGGGGCGAGGGGTGGGAGGTTGGGGGTGCCAGGTTGTGGTTACTATGGAGGGCACGTATTGCATGGGGCACTGGGTGTGGTGCATAAACAATGAGTTCTGTTACGCTATAAATAAATAAATAAATAAACTGAAACATCATGCAGCCAAAAACAAAACAAAACAAAAAAGACCCTCATTTGACAACAACCCAGTTCAAATACTATACATAAAGTCACGCTGCCTGAAAATAAAGTAGCCAGGTGAAAAATGTCTTAATAAATAAATAAATAAATAAATAAATAAATCTGATTGGCTCTAAGAACAATTTAAAGTATGCTTTTATTATAGAACTATTGAATCACTATATTGTACACTCGGAACTAATATAACAGTATATGTTAACTAAACTGGAATTAAAATTAAAAATGAAATAAAATTAAAAATTAAATTAAAAATTAAAAGAATAAAAAATAAACACTTTAGAAAAAACTTAGGGAACTCAGCAATATCATCAAGTCTAATATCATTATTATGGGGATCTCAGAAGAAGAATATAAAGAAGTGACAGAAAATGTATTTGATGAAATAATAGGTAATAATTTCCCAAATAAGGGATAGAAAACAAATCCAGATGCAGGTGTCAGAGAGAGCATCTAACAAAATCATCCCAAAACTGTCCACATTAAGAAATGTGGTATTAATGGGGCTTCTGGGTGGCTGAGATGGTTAAGCCTTCTGCCTTTGGCTCAGGTCATGGTCCCAGGGTCCTGGGATTGAGACCCAAAATGGGCTCTCTGCTCCAAGGTGAGCCTTCTTCTGCCTCTCTCTCTCTGTCTGACTCTCAGCCTACTTGTGATATCTGTGTGTCAAATAAATAAATAAAATTTTTAAAAAACAGAAATGTGGTATTAAAATGGGAAAAAGTAATAAAAATTAATTAATAATTAAAATTTCAAAAGGTAGTGATAGAAAATTTTAAACCAAGTAATCACTATGTGATGTATATATAAGTGATGACTCATTAAATCATATTAATGAAATCGATATTGAATTGTATATTAACCAACTAAAGTTTAAGTAAAAATTTGAAGAAAACAATAAATAAGTAGAATAAATAAATAAATAAATAAATAAATATATAGATAGATAGATAGCAGTAAGAAGAAAGCAAGCAGTTACCTTCAGGAGACACCTCATCATGCTATCGTTGATATTTCAGCAGAAAAATTGTTGTCCAGAAGGGAATGGCCTGATACATTCCAAGAGCAGAAAGGAGGAAAAATATAGCCAAGAATATTGTAACCATGAAGGGTATCATTCAGATTACAAGGAGAGATAAATAGTTCCCAGACATGCAAATTTAAAGGAATCAATGACCACTGAAGTAACCCTAGCAGAAAAGTTAATGGGGACCTACTGAATGGGAATGAAAAACCATAATGAAAAGTAAGAAATGTAGAAAGCATAAAAGCATGAAAAAATAAGTGTATTTCAAAATATCAGTCAGTGGTCTCAGAAAATTAAAGGATGTAAAATATGACCCCATACACCTAAACTGTAGATGGAAGGGAAGTAAAGAATTATATACTGCATTACCTCACCTTCATATAGACTGCTATATGCTGAACAAGTTATAGGAAAAAAAAAAAGGTAACCACGTATAAAACGACAATAATTGATATGCCCAAAATAGAGAAAATGAATTCACTGAAGAAAGCCAGTGAACTATGAAAAGAGCAAAAGAAAATGATCAGAAAAGAGCTTCAAAAAAATAAGATGACAGTGGAGTAGGAGGACACTACACTTGCTTTATCCAGGGAAACAAAAAGATAACTATAAAATCATCATAAATACCCCAGAAATAGATGCAAAGACTGAGAAAACAAACTCCATGCCTAAAATGACAGAGGAAACATCAGACATTGTTTAGTGGAGAAGTGGATCCTGAGTGCTGTGTAGGAGAGGAACCTATGATTATAAACAAAGGTAAGAGAGGCTCTCACAGGATAACTCACAGAAATATTTCCCCCAAGGCTCTGGCTTGAAAAATGAGAGGGTCTGAATATATTGATTTCCTTCAACCAGTGAGACTTAAAGCCTGGAATTTTAAAGGTCAGTGGGCTTGGCTGGGATGGAGCCCTGAGGACACTGGAGTGCCCCTCAAAGGAAGGTAGGCAAACAGCCTAGGACAAACAGACTGGGAGGCAACATTCACAGAGATGCCTCTCCAGGAACAAAGGAGCTGCCTGGCACCATCTTCACATAAACACAGAGCACCTGCAGGAAGGATGCAGCCCCCAAACAGGTTGCCTAACTTGCTTACACTAAGCGCCACACCCTTGTGTTCTGCGGTGATTCTCATCTTTGTCCTGCTCTCAGTTTCAGCATCATTGCCCCTCAAGCAGAAGACAAGCCCATGCCCCTGCCCACACCATGTTTCTTTACAACAGAGTTCCTCAGGTCTTCAGTTTTTAAAGATGTGTTGTCAGTTCTCATCTCACAAGTGGACAAAGGCACACCTAGTTAAAACTCAGCACATTCAGGCCCAGTACCAAACACTTCCCACCGCAGAAAAGGAGCTCCTTTGGCGATGACTGGTCTGAAGGATGGATCAGTCAAAACAAAAGAACAGCATTCACAAAGCACACAACTGTATATGATGGCACCAAAAACCATGAGATACACAGGAATAACCTTAACTGTCAGGGTGAAATACCTCTACTCTGAAAACTACAAAACACTGATGAAGGAAATTGAAGAAAACACAAAGAATGGGAAAGATACTCCATGCTCTTACATAGGAAGCACTAAAATTCTTTTTACTTTCTCAAGTTATTATTGAAATTCTAGTTAGTTAACATATAATGTAATATTGGTTTTAAGAGCAGAATTTAGTAATTCATCCCTTATATTTTGCACCCAGTACTCATAACAAAAAGTGCCCTTTCTAATAACCCATTATACATTTGGCACATCTCCTATCCACCTCCTCTCCAGAAACCCTCAGTATGTTCTCTATAGTTACTTATGTCTTTTTTTTTTTGCCCATTCCCCTATGTTCATCTGTTTTCTTTCTTAAATTACACATATGAATGAGAACCTACATATTTACCTTTCTATTTCACTTAGCATAACTCACTCCAGCTCCATCCATGTTTTTGCAAATGGCAAGATTTCTTTTTTTTATTTTTTAATGGCTGAGTAACATTTCATTGTGTACATATACACCACATCTTCCTTAACCATTTATCAGTTGAAGGACATTTGGGCTTTCTCCATAATTTGGCTATTATTGATAAAGCTGCTATAAACATCAGGGTATATGGATACCTTTGAATCTGCATTTTTTATCCTTGGGTAAATACCTAGTAGTGCAATTGTTGGATTGCAGAGCAGTCCTGTTTTTAACTGTCTGAGGAACCTTCATACTGTTCTCCAGAGTGGAAAAACCACTTTGCATTCACACCAACGGAGTAACATGGTTTATAAACAATGGTATATAAACAATAAACATGTTGTTTATTATGATGTTCATTTTCACCATTCTGACAGGTGTGAGGTGGTATCTCATTGTGGTTTTCATTTGTATTTCCCTGATGATGAGTGACATTGAGTATCTTTTCATGGGTCTTAAGACATCTGGATGTCTTCTTTGCAAAAATGTCTATTCATGTCCTTTGCCCATTTCTCACCTGGATTATTTTGGGGGAACTTTTGAGTTTTATAAGTTCTTTACAGATTGTGGATACTAACCCTTTATCAGGTATGTCACTTGCAAATGTCTTCTCCCATTCTGTAGATTGCCATGAAGTTTTGTTGAATGTTTCCTTTTCTGTACAGACACAGGTTTTTTTTGTTTGTTTGTTTGTTTGTTTGTTTTGTTTTTCTTGAGAAATTTCAATGATCATTTCTGCTTTGGTTTCCTTTGCTTCCGGAGATGTGTCTACTGAGAGTTGCTATGGTGAATGTTAAAAATGTTGCTCTCTTTGCTCTCTTTCTTTGATGGTTTCCTGTTGCATATTTATGCCTTTCCTCCATTTCAAATTTATTTTTGTGTATGCTGTAGGAAAGTGGTCCTGTTTCTTTTTCGTTTGAGGATTTTATTACTTTATTTGCCAGAGATAGAGCATAAGCAGGGCAAGGAGCATACAGAGGGTGAAGCAGGCTCCCTGCTAAGTAAGGTACCCAAAGCAGGGCTCAATTCCAGGACCCTGGGATCATGACCTGAGCCAAAGGCAGATGCTTAACCAAAAGAGCCACCCAGACATCCCAAGTTTTTTGTTTTGTTTTAGGTTTTTTTTAATGTATAATTGATTAATTATTTGAGAGAGAAAGTGCAGGGGTGGGATCAGAGGGAGAGGGACCAATACACTCTGCACTGTGCAGAATGCCTCATGCAGGGCTTGATCTCAAGATCATAACCTGAGCCAAAACCAAGAGTCAGGAGCACAAGTGACTTAGACACTCAGGTTCCCCAAGAAAATAGTCCAGTTTCATTCTTCAGCATGTTGCTGTCCAGTTTTCCCAACACCATTTGTTAAAGAGACTGTCTTGTTTCCACTGGGTAGTCATTTCTGTGTTTTCATAGATTAGTTGACCATAGAGTTGTGGGTCCATTTGTGGGTTTTACGTTCTCTTCAATTGATCTATGTGTCTGCTTTGGTGCAAGTACCATACTGCTTTAATGACTACCGCTTTGTGATATATCTTGAAGTCTGGAATCTCGATGCCTCCAGCTTCATTTTTCTTTTTAATGTTGCTCTTGCTGTTAGTGGTCTTTTGTATATCCACACACATTTTAGCAATGTTTCTTTTATCTCTAGGGAAAACTGATATTTGTATTCTGGCAGGGACTTTATTAAAAGCATTGTTAAATTTTGGTAATATAGACCATTTTAATTATATTTTTTTCTTCCATGAGTATGGGGTATTTTTTTTCCATTTCTCTGTGTCATCTTCGATTTCTTTCATGATTGTTCTATAGTTTTAGAGTACATTTACTTTTACATCTTTGGGTAGGTTTATTTCAAGGTTTCTTATGGTTTTTGTTGCAAATGTAAATGGAATTGAATCCTTAATTTCTCTTTGCCACTTCATTATTGCTGAATAGATACATAACAGATTTCTGGGCATTGATTTTGTGTCCTGTGACATTGCCGAATTCATGTCTTAGTTCTAGCAATTGTTTGGTGGTGACATTTGGGTTATCTGCATAGAGTAACTTGCCATATGTGCATAGTGATTACATTCTTCCCAATTCAAGGCAGTTTACATATTCTTGTCTGATTTCTGAAGTTAGGGCATCAGTTATATGCTAAACAATCGTGATAGTTGGCATCCCAGTGTTGTTCTGGACTGTAGAGGAAAAGGTCATAAAGTTTCCCCACTGAGGAGGAATTTAGTTATGAGTTTTTCATATATAGCCTTTATGATGTTGAGGTATATTCTCTCTAGCTCTGCTTTTGGAGGGTTTTTATCAAGAATCAATGCTGTATTATTTCACACATTTTTTCTGCATGGATCATGTCATTCTTATAACTTTTTAAAAAATTAATGTGGTTTATCATATTACTTCATTTGCCAGTATTGGATGACACTTATAGTCCAGGAATATATCCCACTTGAGCATGGTGAATAAATCTTTAATTGTACTCTTTGATGTAATTTGTTAGTGTCTTTTTGAGAATTTTTGCATCAGTGTTCCTCAGCGATACTGTCCTGTAATTTTAGTGGGATCTTTGTCTGCTTTGATAATGGTGGCTTCACACAATGAGTTTGGAAGCTTATCCATTTCTATATTTTAAAACAATTTGGGAAGAGGAGTTATTAAGTCCTCTTTCAATGTTTGTTAGAATTCTCCTGATAAGTCATCTGGCCCTGGGCTTTTGTTTGATCAGAGATTTTTGATTACTGCTTCAATTTATTTGCTGGTTATGAGCCTGTTCAAATTTTCTATTTTTTCCTCTTTCAGTTTTAATAGATTATGTATTTTTAGGATTCTATCCAATTCTTTCGGATTGCCAAATATGTTGGCAAAATTTTTTCCTTATGTTCTCTTTGATTGTTTTATTTCTGTGGTGTTAGCAGTGATCTCTCCTCTTTCATACATGACTCTATTTATCTGAGTCCTTTTTTTTTCTTTTTGATAAATCTAGCTGGGTTTTATCAATTGTATTAACCTTTTAAATTAACTAGCTCATAGTTTCATTGATTTGTCCTTCTCTATTTTCTGTTTTTCTTTCATTTATTCCTGTTGTATTCTTTATTTTTTTTTTTCCTCCTCCTCCTGGATATAGGCTTCGTTTGATGTTCTTTTTCTAGTTCCTTGAGGTATAAGTTGAAATTGTGTATTTGAGACTTTCCTTGCTTCTTCAAGTAAGCCTGCATTGCAATATCCTTCATTCCTTTGACCACTCTTGCTGCATCTCAAATATTTGGGGGTGTTGCATTTTCCTCTTTAATTTGTTAAATGTAATCCTTTAAATATTTCATTCATTCATTCATCAGAGAGAGCACAAGCAGAGGGAGCAGCAGACAGAGGGAGAAGCTGGTTCTTTGCTGAGCAAGGAGCCTGGTGTGGGACTCAAACACAGGACCCTGGGATCATAACCCCAGCCAGAGGTAGACCCTTAATGATCTGAGCCACCCAGGCATCCCATTTTTTTTTCAATTTCTTCTTTAATTTCCTGGCAAATTCATTCATTCTTTTGTACCATGTCCTTTGATGCTCATTTATTTGTGGTCTTGTGGTTAACCTTATATTTCATAGTGTTGTGGTCTGATAATATGCATGGTATGATCTTAATATTTTTGTACTTATTGAGAAATTATTTGTGACTGACTGTTTGATCTATTCTGGAGAATGTCCCATGTGCACTGGAAAAGAATATATATTCTGTTTTAGGAAGAAATGTTCTGAACATGTCTTATGAGTCCATCTGTTCCAATGTGTCAGCCAAAGCCATCATTTCCTTGTTGACTTTATGCTTAGATTATCTCTCTGTTGTTATAAGTGGGGTTTTAAAGTCCCCCAATGTTATTGTATTTTGATCCAGGACTTTCATTACATTTGTAGGGTTGTTTGTTTGTTTGTTTGTTTGTTTTAATTTGGAAGTTCCCAAGTTGGAGCACAAATATTTATAATTGTTAGATCTTCTCATTGGATAGGCCCCAAATTATGAATGGTGCTTTTTTTTCATCTCTTTATGCTCGTTCATTTAAAATCTAGTTTTTCCAACAGAAGTATGGCTACTCCAGCTTTCCTTTGACATGCATTAGCATGATAAATTGTTCCCTATTCCTTCACCTTCATTTTGCAGTTATATTTAGCTCTAAAATGACTCTCTTCCAGGCAACATTATAGATGGGTCCTGCTTTTATATCTATACTGACACACTATGTCTTTGACTGGAACCTCATCCATTTCCATTCGGGGTGAGTATTAATAGATCTGAATTTAGTAAGATTGTATTACCTGTAAATTCATTGTTTCTAGAGATTTTCTTTGTTGCTTTCTGACATTTGTTTCTTTTGGTCTTCCTTTCCCACTCAAAGAATCACCTTTACTCTAACTTACATGACTGATTTAGTGGTCCTAAACTCCATTGTAATTGTCTCAGAAACTCTTTATCTCTTATGCTATTCTGAGTGACAACATTGTTGGATAAGATATTCCTGGCTGCATATTTTTCCCCTTCAGCATGTTGAATATATTAGGCCACTCTCTCTTGGCCTGCCAAGTTTATGTGGACAGATCTGTTGCTACCTTTACGGGTTTTCCTTTATGAGTTTGGGGCCTCTTCTGTCTTGCTACTCTCCTTATCTCTGTATTTTGTAAATTTTACTAGACTATCATCTTGCTGTTGGCTTTCTTTTGTTGAATTTGATGGGAGATCTCTGCCTCCTGGATTGGGATGTCTTCCTTTTCCCAGATTAGAGAGGTTTTCAGTTATAATTTCCTCAAATAAACCTACCCTTCCCCCCCCTCTTCTTCTTTTGGGACTCTTATCATACAAGTATTAATGATTTCATGGAGTTGCTGAGTTCTCTAAGTTTACCTTCATGATCCATTTAGTTTTGCCTCTTCTTTTCAGCTTCATCTTTTCCATAACGTTATCTTCTGTATTAATTATCTTTTACTTATCTTTGTCAGTCCACATGTGAATTGCATCCAGTCAGCTTTGCATCCTAGTTATAACATTTTTTTTCAGCCTGACTTGTTTTTGAGTCTTATAGTTCTATAATAAGGGCCTCCTGGTATCTTCTCTGCTTTTATAAAGCCAGATTATATCCTTTTGATTGTTCCTTTAAATTCTGCTACACACATATTACTTGCAACTATTTTGTTTAGATCCCTATCCATGACCTTGTATTCTTTTTATTGGGATTAATTCTTCCATCTTATAATTTTGTGTAGGTGTCTGTCTTCTTCTCTGTGTTAGGATAATGTATTATGTTCCTGGCTCTGTGAATAATAGTTATATAAAAAAGAGGTCATATACTGCCTAGGACCTGACACTGGTGACTCCAATATTTCTGGTGTATGCTGTGCACATGCTATTTCTGTGTTTTGATTGCTCTTTCCCTCAGGTCAGTCCTCTTCAGAATTCTTCCTTCCTATATTCAGAAGTGTTTGACTGTGTGGCAAGTTTTAACTAAGTGTGTTTTGGTCTTCCTGCTAAGAGACATTGGATCCTATTTCCCCTAGAGCCACAGCTCAAACAGCAGTATTGGTCAGTACACATGGTGCAAGGGTGGAGGGGGGTGTTGTGTTCTTCTTCTTGGGTGGGGCCTACTGCTACTCTGACTCTTAGGCATGCTTGCCTAGTAAAAATGCTCCTGCAGACCACAAGGGGGCAGGGCTTGTTGTGAGGGACCCAAGCCTCCCACATGTGTGCTGTCGTGCTCCCTAAAGTCTGTCCTACTGATACATAGGGGTAAACGTGGCATCACCCAGCTATATGGTCCCTAGATAGGGGTGTTTGTGACCCCTGCTGTTCAGGAAGACCTCACAGAACAGTGAACAATCTCACCTTGTTCCTCCCAGGCTTCCGTCAAAGTCCTGTCTGTATCCCAAATTATTGCCCATCCAGTAGTCCAGTGTTACCATGTTTTATCTCAGGCTTTCTGGATGGATTTACCATCCAAGTTTGATGGGCCCACCATGGTGAGGATCCATGCTGATCCTCTTGGGGAGGGTCTTATCGTGCTGTGACATGTGCCAGTTTTTTCCCAGAAAAGCAGTCATCTGAACATTCAGGGACTCAGACTTTATGGTAAAGCAGAGAAAAAAGCTTGTGTCCAGTTTAGCTGTCCCCAGTGGCTGCTCCTGTTACTGTGCTATTGGATTGGGTAGCTCAATGGTGTCTGTTGGTTATTTTACCACTGGAGAAGCAATCCCACCCCTCTCAAATGCACACTAAGAAGGGAAGTTATGTCTCCCAGTGTGACACAGCATACTTCAGACCACACAGTCCAATCCCTGGCTTCTGTTTTACTTCTCCACTATAGTACCTCTAGCACCACAAAGCTCCACACAGTTAATTTTTGCAAGCAATTTTGAACTATGGAGGTTCCTTAAAAAGTTAAAATTAGAATGGCCCTACTATTCAATCATTGAACTACTAGGTGCTTATGCAAGAATACAAAAGTACTAATGCAAAGGAATATAGTCATCAAGAAATTTATGGCATCATTGTCTACTGTAACCAAATTCTGGAGATAGCCCACCTGTCCGACTGGCGAATGGATGAATAATATGTCATATAGAGGGATATTACTCACTATAAGAAGAAATACATCTTTCCACTTACAACTGCATTTACAGTCTGCCATGCAACCATGGAGCTAGAGATTAAAATGTTAAGCAAATAAGTCAGAGAATAGCAGCTATGATACCATTTCACTCATATGGAGAATTTAAGGGGAAAAATGAACAAACTGGAGAGAGAGAGAGAGAGAGAGAGAGAAAGGCAAACCAAGAAACAGACTCTTAACTCTAGAGAGTGAATAGATAACAGAATGGAGTTGGGTCGTGTAATGGTAAACATAGAGGACAGAGAATAACGAATGTATTTGCTGTGATGGATATTTTTTTTAAATTTTAATTTATTCTTTCACTGTTCCAAGAATCATTGTTTATGCACCATACACATCACTGGGTGCTTTATGGAAGTGTTCAAATCCTGTATTGCACACCTTAAACAAATTACACTGTTTATTAACTAACCACAATTTAAATGAAAACTTAAAAATGGGACAGTACTACAAATACAGCCAGAAAGCAATTAACAAAATGACAATAAACACATATCTATTAATAATTAATTTGAATTTAAATGAACTAAATGCTTCAGTTGAAAGACATATGATGATGGAATGGATTTCTAAAATAAGAAAACCAATCTATTTACTGCTTATAATAGTCTTATTTTAGATCTAAAGACATGCAAATTTAAATTGTAGGGATTAAGAAGCATTTACTATTAAAATGTGTGTTAAAAGAAAGTAATATTGGCAATTGTAATAAGGACAAATGGTATAAAAGAAAAACTAAAAAGAAGATAGAAAGAAACTATATAATTATGAAAGGGATAATCCAACGATAAGACAAAAAAATGTAAATGTTTATATACTCAACATGGGAGTACCCAAATACATAAAATAATTAATAACAATCATAAATAAGCAATGAAGAGTAACACAATAATAATGGGGATATTAAATGCCCATTTACATCAGAGCTTAGATCATCCAAACAGAAAATGAACAAAGAACCAGTAGCTTTTATTTTTGGACTAGATAGATTTAACAGATATATTCAGAACTTTACATCCTAAAACAGCAGAATGCACATTATTTTCAAGAACATATGGATTATTTCCCAGACGTGGTCACATGTTATGCAACAAAACATTAACTGCAAAATATTAAAAAGATCAAAGTCATACCATGGAATCTTTAAGACCACTAGGAATCGAGCAAAGAATAGTCAAAGCCATCTTGAAAATGGAGAACAGAGTTGGAGGTATCACAATTACAGATTTGAAGTTATCTTATAAAGCTATAGTAATTTAAGGAGCATGGCACAGTTGGTTTGTAATTCTCCTTTTTGATGGCATCTTTGCCTGGTTTAGGGACCAAGGTAATGCTGGTTTCATAGCAAGAGTCTGGACGTTTTCCTTCTGTTCTCATTTTTTTTTAGATATCTACTGAAGATTAGGTATTATTTCTTCTTTAAATGTTTGGTAAAACGCCCCTGGGATGCCATGTGGGCATGGACTCTTTGTTTTTCAGGGAAGTTTTTGATTACTGCCTCAATTTTGCTACAGGTTATTGGTCTATTCAGATTGTCAGTTTTTTCCTCTTTCAGTCTTGGTAGTTTATAAGTTTCCAGGCAGGCATCCACTTCCTCCAAGTAGCTTACTTCATTGCAGTATAATTGTTGATAATAATTTCTAACAATTGTTTCTATTTCCTTGGTTTAGTCGTGAACTCTCCATTTCCATTCATAATTTCATTAATTTGGATCCTTTCCATTTTCTTTTGGATGAGTCTGGCTGGAGGTTTATTGATCTTATTAATTCTTTTGAAGAACCAGTTTCAAGTCTTGTTGATCTGCTCTAATGTTTCCTTTTTCTGGTTTATATTTCATTATTTTCTGCTATCTTTATTATTTCTCTCCTGCTTCCTTTAGGTTTTATTTCTTGTTATATCTCCAGTTCCTTTAGGTGTATGGTTAGCTTGTGCAGTTGGGATCTTTCTACTTTTTTTTTGAGTTAGACTTGCATGGCTATGTACTTCTCCCTTGGGACTGACTTTGCAATATCCCACAGATTTTTGACCAATGTATTTTTGTTCTCCTTGGTTTCCAAGAATCATTTACATTCTTCCTTCTCTTCCTGGTTAACCCAAACATTTTTTAGCAGGATGGTCTTTACCTTCCTTCTGTTTGAATTCTTTCCTTTTTGGGGTCTGAAAGTATACAGAGGATATTCTCAATCTTTCAGTATTGGTTGAGACCTGATTTGTGATGTAGTGTCTGTTCTATTCCAGAGAAAGTTCTATGTGCCTTTGAGAAGAATGTGCATTGTGTTCTCTTAGGGTGGAATGTCCTATATATATCTATGAAGTCCATCTGGTTCAATGTGTCCTTCAAACTCGTTTCTTTGTTGATCTTCTGCTTAGATGATCTGACCATACTGAGAATGGAGTATTGAGGTTGAGGTATTAAAGTATTAAAGTATTATTATCAATATGATTATTTATTTTGGTTAACATTTGGCTTACATAGTTAGCTGCTTCCAATTTGGGGACATAGATATTTCCAATTGTTAAATCTTGTTGGAGCAATCCTTTAAGAATGATATTGTGTCCTTCTTTAGCTATAGTCTTTAGTATAAATCTGATTTGTCTGAAATGGAAATTGCTGTCCTAGCCTTCTTTTGAGGTCTGTTGGCATAAAAAATGGTTCTGTATCCCTTTACTTTCAGTCTGGATGTATCTTTAGGTTCAAAATGGGTCTCTTGTAGACATCATATGGACAGATCCTGCCATTTTATCCGATCGGCAACCCTGTGCCATTTCATGGGAGCATTTAGGCTGTTCACGTTGACAGTGACTGCTGAAAAGTATGGTTTTAGTGTCATCATGTTGTCTGTGAAGTCCCTGTTTCTACAGATTGCCTATGTAAATTTTAGATCTATATTACTCTTGGGGGTTTTTCTTCTTTGATAGAACCCACCTCCCCTTAGTATTTCATGCAGGGCCAGCTTGGTGGTCACATATCTTTTCAGTATCTGCCAGTCCTGGAAGCTCTTTATCTTTCCATCCATTTTGAATGACAGCCTTCATGGACAAAATACCCTGGGCTGCATGTTCTTCTCATTTAGTATCCTCAATATGTCTTGTGAGCCCTTTTTGGCAATCCAGGTCTCTGTGAACATGTCTGATGTTTTCCTAATTTTCCTCCTTCTGTACATAAGAAGTCTCTTCCTCTTAGCTGCATTCAGGATTGCTTTCTTGGTTCTAAAGATTGTGAGATTTACTATTATACATCAGGGCATTAATCTGTTCTCATTAATTTGGGGAGTGGTCCTCTCAGCCTCTTGGACAGGAATGCTTGTTTCCTTCCCCAGATGAGGAAAATTTTCAGCTATGATTTTCTCAAATACAACTTCTAGTCCTCTTGCCCAACCCAGGAATCCCAATAATTCTGACACTGGAATGCTTCATGGTGTTATTAATCTCTCTCATTCTGATCTCTTTGGATTTTAGGTGTTTATCCTAGGCCTCCGAAGTTTCCTTCTTTTCTATGATCTTACCTTTTAGTTCACTGATTCGTTCTTCTGGCCCATTTATTCTGGCTGTCAGAGTATGAATTTTAGACTGCTTCTCATTCATAGATTTTTTAAAGATTTTATTTATTTATTTGACAGACGGAGATCACAAGTAGGCAGAGAGGCAGGCAGAGAGAGTGGGAGGCAGGCTCCCCGCTAAGCAGAGATCCCGGTGTTGGGCTCAATCCCAGGACCCTGGGATCAGGACCTGAGCTGAAGGCAGAGGTTTTAACCCACTGAGCCAGCCAGGTGCCCCTCATTCATAAAATTTTTATGTTCAGCCTGAGTTGATTGCATTTCTGCCTGTAAAGATTCCATATTGTCACTAACATTTTCCCAAGCCTAGCTATTGACTTCATGATTGCTACCCTGAAATCTATCTCTTTCATCTTGCTTATAATCATATCCCTTAAGTTTGCAGCAAAGGTTCTGAATATTCTCTTTGTCTGGGGTTCATCCTCTTAGTCATTCTGTTGAGGTCTGATTGAGGGAATATACAGAATCCAAAGTATTAACTATGACCCAAACAAGAGGCGCCATTTTATAGGGACCCAAATGTTTTTGTCCTCTTATTCTTCCAGCCTGTATTCTGGGGGAGGGGTCTAGCATGCTTTTAGTCATGCAGCACTGCCTGGGCAGTTGCCCTGCCCCCTCTTCGGGGTGGTGGTCCCAGTGGAAACAAATTTTCTGTTCTCTGCTGGCTTTCTGCATCTCTTACATCTCTTCTGAGAGGAAATTGTAGTCTGCTCTTCCTGAGACCTCCAGACCACACAGGATCCATTTCTGTCTGCACTGCTAAAAAGCAGCAGCCTTCCTGCTGGTGAAACCCAGCAGTTTCTCCCAAATTTCAATCCCAGGACTGTAGCCTGTCTCTTCCCTTTGTGCTTCTAAACTGAGATGGCCCCAGTTCGTGCACCTTCACCCCAACTCCTGGATCCCATCTGGGGACTGCACTATTGTCCTTTTCCCAACATATCCAGTCTGTCAATCTGTGCCATGTCCTATGTTCAGGACTTTTTTGTGCTCTGGTGCTACATCACCTTCCTGGCACCAGCTTATGACATTTCCCCCACCTCCTTCTGTTTATCTTCTGATATGTGCCCACAGAATCATGGCTCCACCATTCATACCACATGGCCACCAGATATTTTCTGTATGTAGAGATCCAGATATATATTCTGACATCTTGGGCTGACTTTGTGGGTGTTCAGAATGGTTTGGTAGATATTCAGCTAGATTCAGGGGACCGGTTGTAATAGGGTCCCCCTACTTTTCTTCCATCTTGCCTCCCTCATCAATCTTACATAACAGAGAGTGCTCATTAAACACATACCTTCACAAATATCCATTACCAGTTACCCCATGCCATGGCCCCCTTCCCTTCCGAAACCCTCAATTTGTTTCCTAAAATGAAGTCTCTTGTTGTTTGTCTCCCTCTCTAATTTCATCTTGCTTCATTATTTTGACTCTTCCCCTATGATCCTATGACTTGCTTCTTAAATTACACATATCAGTGAGATCATATGATAATTGTCTTTCTCTGACTAACTTATAATTCGTATGGACCGTTCTCCAGGATTGACCATATATAAGGCCATGAAATAAGTTGAAATAAGTTTAAAATATGGAAACATAAAAGCCATCTTTTCTGATAAAAGGCAATGAGACTTAGCAATGAATAACAGAAAATATAGTAAACATAACATTATTTTAAATATTTTACTTCTCTATTTGTGAGAGTCAGATCACATAAGTAGTGATAGGGGCAATATGAGGGGTAGACAATGATCCATCACATGCCGGTAACGCAATGTGTGGATGGATCCCAGGACCTTGGGATTGTAACCTTAGCTGAAGGCAGACACTTAACTGACTGAGCCACCCACTTGCCTCTAGAACTCATACTTATATGATATTAAACAATACACTATTTTAGAAATAAAATGTTTAAGAACTCACAATGGATATTAAAAAGAAAAGAAAACAGCTTGAGGCATATGGAAACAGAAAGAAATATACTGAAAACTATGAAGTTCACATAAATCATTGTTAAGGAGAATTGCAGTAAACATTTACATTTAACAAACAAAAAAGTTCTCAAATCAATAAATAAATGTTAGAATTTAATCAACTAGAAAAAAACCTAACTGAAAGTTAAACCCAAAGCTTGAAAAGGGAGAGATATTAAAGGTTACAGCAGAGATGATAACAGTGTAGAAAAAACAGCATAGAAAGACATCAAAACTAATGAAGGTTCTTTGAAAATCGACAAAACATTAACTATATCAAACACAACAACAACAACAACAACAAAAAACAAAGGCTCATGGGTGCCTGGGTGGCTCACATGGTTAAGCATCTGCCTTTGGCTCAGGTCATGATATCCAGGTCCTGGGATACAGTCCGACATCTGACTTCCAGATCAGTGAAGAGTCTGCTTCTTTCTTCCTCTACCTATGCCTCTGCTCTCCACTTGCTTGTACATTCTCTGTCTCTCTATCAAACAAACAAATAAATAAATAAATCTTTAAAAAAGAAGTCTCAAAATAGCAATATCAACAATTACATTCATTAAATTATCATAAATTTTGTAGATAGAAAACAAATATGAATGGGATTTGAATAATCATACATTAACAAATTGGATAACCAAAAATAAATGGATAAATTCCTAGAAGCAGACACACGACCAAGACTTAGGTATGAAGTAAAGTAAAATTTGAGAAGACCTGCAGTTTGTAAGAAAATTGAACAAGTAGTTAAATCTATGCAACTAAAAAGATCATTGGGCCAAAATGACTTTACTGGTAATTTTTCCAAGTGTACAAACTATATTAACACATTTTTCTCAAACTCTTACAAAAACCAGAGAAGAATAGAATACATATTAACTCATTCTTTGAGGTCAAGATTGTCCTGATGTCAAAGCCATAAATGATATCAGTCTGGATATCAGTCTTTATAAAACAGTTTCAAAAAACACTGGGACTCCTAATTCATCAGTACATGAAAATTATTTTACACTATGACCTAGTTGGATTTAACCCTGGAATGCCAGGATTGTTCAACATATGAAAGTGAATATATACAATGCCACAGGAACCACAGGAACATAATAGAAGAACCTTCATGCACCAAAACAACTTTGAAAATCAATAAGATGGGAAGACTTAGAGTTCCTGCTTAGAGAAATAAATATAAGGCAATAGTAATCAAATAAGAATGGTGCCCCATTAGCTAAGGTCATTTTGAGAAAAAAGAATGAAGCTGGAGGTATCACAGTCCCAGATTTCAAGCTACCACAAATCTAAATTAATAAAACAAAACAAACCAACAAACAAAAATCTATGGTGCTGGAACAGAAACTGACACATAGGTTAATACAACAAAATAGCTCAGAGATAAACCCACAGTTGTATGGTCAATTAATCTACAAAAGAGTGGATACAAATGCATGATGGGAGAAAGAATAGTCTCTTCAGTAAATGGTGCTGTGAAACCTAAACAGCTCAATACAAAGGAATTAAACTGAACAACTTCCTACACCATACAGAAATATAAACCCCAACTCACTATATAGCTTTAAGCAATCTTTCTCATCACATGGAATCCACTTTTCATCTTTATAATAGTGATCTTATATTTGAAGAATCTTTTTATTCTGTAAATATGTGAATCACTACAGTGAGATTTATTATGTATTATTTGTGATTGAATAGGAACTTGGGAAACATGGGAAAAATATGCAATATTAATATTGCATATTACATGTTATTAAACTAAATTAAATATGGCAATATGCAAATTTGAAATTGGATACTATTTAGAGAATCTTCCTTATTATGATGTAGGAATGAACTGAATATTTGCATTAACGGACCAATTTACATTGGTGATAAGACAGAGGAGGTAGATTCTTTTTAAGCAAAACCACCAAGGGAAACTTTGGTATTGGAGCAAGACATTGTTTAGAGTTCATCTAGATGATCTCTGAGTGATGTGTGTATTCTGTACACCGTTGATTAAATAGTATTGTTGGGGCACCTGGGTGGCTCAGTGGGTTAGGCCTCTGCCTTCGGCTTGGGTCATGGTCTCAGGGTCCTGGGATTGAGCCCTGCATCAGGCTCTCTGCTTAGCAGGGGAGCTTGCTTCCCCCCTCCTCTCTCTGCCTGCCTCTCTGCCTCCTTGTGAACTCTCTCTGTCTGTCAAATAAATAAATAAAGTCTTTAAAAAAATAAAGTAGTACTGTTGCAGAGAACAAGAGAAGATATTAAGATTCCAACTAGAAGAAGACAAGAAGTATCTTGAAATGAAGAAAATATAAGCACTCACCCGATTTATTTAGGCATGAAGGAACTTAAATACATTATTGAATCTGTTTCATCTATAGCAAATTTTTAATTAATAGATTTTATGTATTTTTTCATTTCTACTTAGGTTTGATTGCTAAGAATAATCATTTTTATTTCTTAATTGTTGCCTAAACATATTTAGTGTTGTTAGGATTATTTTAAACACAAATTTAATACATAAAATCTGTATCTATCTAGAATTTTAGTTAAGATAGGAAATCCAAAGAACTAAATTAAATGTCTGAAACTTGATTTAATGTGTGCAAATTTCTATACCATATTGATGGTTGTGTCAACCTCAAGAACATTGCTTCATATAGACCCAGAGCACTGCTGTAGGTATTTCACAGTAGATTTCAAGATTAATATCTGCAATAACTTGAGTACATGCACATTACTAACTGAAATAACTTTTATATCACTTTAATATATTATTCCAAGAATGCATGGACATGCCATCAAAAAACTACAGGGTGGGGCACCTGGGTGGCTCAGTGGGTTAAGCAACTGCCTTCAACTCAGGTCATGATCTCAGGGTCCTGGGATTGAGACCTGCATCGGGCTCTCTGCTCAGCGGGGAGCCTGCTTCCCTCTCTCTCTGCCTGCCTCTCTGCCTACTTGTGATCTCTCTCTGTCAAATATATAAATAAAATCTTTAAAAAAAACTACAGGGTAAAATGATGGTCCCATAATCTAGTCCTCTAAACACCCAAGACAATTACTGCAAATTCTTTCTCAATTTTTCCCAGAACTTCCTCAATGTTTTAAAAAATATGCTCATCTTCTAATGCCTGGTTCTTAAATCCCAAATATGAGGTCATGATTTGTAACTCAGGCCACTGTGGATGAAGTGTCATTCGTTCCCTATATCAACAACATTTTCTCCTCCCCTCCCTATTCTGTCAACATAGTTACATCACATGCTATGTTTGAGGACATGCATTGATAGCTTTCTTCCATTTCCTAAAATTTATTGTTTGCATATAAAATATATAACCGATTTCAAAGCATTATGTTATTTTATATACATTGCTGCGTATATTTATACTCATATTATCATAATTTCCCTCAAGGAGAATTAAGGATATCTATCCACCTGATATTGGGAATTATCAACACATTGTTTTCAAGATAATACTGGTATTTTTAAGGAAACACCATTTTTTAAAATTTTTTAAGATTTTATTTATATATTTGACAAATAGAGATCAGAAGTAAGCAGAAAGCTAGGCAGACAGAGAGAGGGTGAAGCAGGCTTCCTGCTGAGCAGCAAGCCTGATTCGGGACTCAGTCTCAGGTCGCTGGGATCATGACAGGAGCCAAAGGCAGAAGCTTTAACCCACTGAGCCACCCAGGTGTCCTGAAGGAAGCAACATTTAATAGATTATTTATTTTATTTTTCTGTGTTCTTTGCATTGTATTTGAATATTGTAACTTATAAATAGTGGTTCTGAAAAAAGTTTATTTTTTCTTTTAATTTTTATATATATTTTTATAAATATATAATGTATTTTTTCCCCTGGGGTGCAGGTCTGCAAATCCCCAGGTTTACATACATCACAGCACTTACCATAGCACATACCCTACCAAATGTCCATAACCCCACCACCCTCTTCCAACCCCCCCTTCCCCCAACAACTCTCAGTTTGTTTTGTGAGATTAAGAGTCTCTTATGGTTTGTCTCCCTCCTGATCCCATCTTGTTTCATTTATTCCTTTCTTACCCCCTTAAGCCCCCCACATTGCCTATCTACTTCCTCATATCAGGGAGATCATATGATAATTGTCTTTCTCTGATTGACTTATTTCGCTCAGCATAATACCCACTAGTTCCATCCATGTCATCAAAAATGGCAAGACTTAATTTCTTTTGATGGCTGCATAATATTCCAATATATATATGTATATGTATATATATACATACATATATACATACATATATGTATGTATATATATATACCACCTCTTCTTTATCCATTCATCTGTTGATGGACATCTATGTTCTTTCCATAGTTTGGCTATTGCAGACATTGATGCTATAAACATTCGGGTGCATGTACCCCTTAGGATCACTATGTTTGTATCTTTAGGGTAAATACCTGGTAGTGAAATTGCTGCATCATAGGGTAGCTCTATTTTCAACTTTTTGAGGAACCTCCATACTCTTTTCCAGAGTGGTTGCACCAGCTTGCATTTCCACCAACAGTGTAGGAGGGCTCCCCTTTCTGCACATCCTTGCCAGCATCTGTCATTTCCTGACTTGTTCATTTTAGCCATTCTAACTGGTGTGAGGTGGTATCTCATTGCAGTTTTGATTTATATTTCCCTGATGTGAGTGATATGGAGCACTTTTTCATGTGTCTGTTGGCCATCTGGATGTCTTCTTTGCAGAAATGTCTGTTCATGTCCTCTGCCCATTTCTTGATTGGATTATTTGTTCTTTGAGTGTTGAGTTTGATAAGTTCTTTATAGATTGTGGATACTACCCTTTATCTGATATGTCGTTTGCAAATATCTTCTGCCATTCTGTCAGTTGTCTTTTGGTTTTGTTAACTGTTTCCTCTGCTGTGCAAAAGTTTTTGATCTTGAAGAAATCCCAATAGTTCATTTTTGCCCTTGCTTCCATTGCCTTTGGCAATGTTCCTAGGAAGAAGTTGCTGTGGCTGAGGTCGAAGTGGTTGCTTTCTGTGTTCTCCTTAAGGATTTTGATAGAATCTTTTCTCACATTGAGGTCCTTCATCCATTTGAGTCTATTTTCATGTGTGGTGTAAGGAAATGGTCCAGTTTCATTTTTCTACATGTGGCTGTCCAATTTTCCCAACACCATTTGTTGAAGAGGCTGTCTTTTTTTCATTGGACATTCTTTCCTGCTTTGTCGAAGATTAGTTGACCATAGAGCTGAGGGTCTAATTCTGGTCTTTCTATTCTGTTTCATTGACCTATGTGTCTGTTTTTGTGCCAGTACCATACTGTCTTGATGATGACAGCTTTGTAATAGAGCTTGAAGTCCGGAATTGTGATGCCACCAACTTTGGCTTTCTTTTTCAATATTCCTTTGGTTATTTGAGGACTTTTCTGGTTCCATATAAATTTTAGGATTATTTGTTCCATTTTTTTAAAAAAATGGATGGTATTTTGATAGGGATTGCATTAAATGTGTAGATTGCTTTAGGTAACATAGACATTTTCACAATATTTGTTCTTGCAATCCAGGAGCATGGAACATTTTTCGATTTCTTTGTGTCTTCCTCAATTTCTTTCATGAGTACTTTATAGTTTTCTGAGTATAGATACTTTGCCTGTTTGGTTTGGTTTATTCCTAGGTATTTTATTGTTTTGGATGCAATTATAAATAGGATTGACTCCTAAATTTCTCTTTCTTCTGTCTTGTTGTTGGTGTAAGGAAATGCAACTGACTTCTGTGCATTGATTTTATATCCTGATACTTTACTGAATTCATGTTTGAGTTCTTGCAGTTTTGGGATGGAGTCTTTTGGGTTTTCCACATAGAGTATCATATCATCTGCAAAGAGTGATAGGTTGACTTCTTTGCCAATTTGGATGCCTTTAATTTCTTTTTGTTTTCTGATTGCTGAGGCTAGCACTTCTAGTCCTATATTGAATAGCAATCATGATAGTGGACATCCCTGCCATGTTCCTGACCCTAGCTGAAAAACTTTCAGATTTTTCTCCATTGAGAATGATATTTGTGGTGAATTTTTTATAGATGGCTTTGATAATATTGAGGCATGTGCCCTCTATCCCTACACGCTGAAGAGTTTCAATCAGGAATGGATGCTGTCAAATGCTTTTTTGACATCTATTGAGAGTATCATATGGTTCTTGTTATTTCTTTAATTAATGTATTGTATCACATTGATTGATTTGCAGATGTTGAACCAAACTTGAAACCCTGGAATTAATCCCAAGTGGTCGTGATGAATAATCCTTTTAATGTACTGTTGGATCCTATTGGCTAGTATTTTGGTGAGAATTTTTGTATCTGTGTTCATCAAGGATATTGGTCTGTAATTGACTTTTTTGATGGGATCCTTGTCTGGTTTGGGGATCAAGGTTATGCTGGCCTCTTAAAATGAGTTTGGAAGTTTTCCCTCCTTTTCTATTTTTTGGAACAGTTTCAGGAGAATAAGAATTAATTCTTCTTTAAATGTTTGGTAGAATTCCCCTGGGAAGCCGTCTGGCCCTGGGCTTTTGTTTGTTTGGAGATTTTTGATGAATGTTTCAATCTCCTTACTGGTTATGGGTCTGTTCAGGTTTTCTTTTTTTGCCTGGTTCAGTTGTGGTAGTTTATATGTCTCTAGGAATGCATCCATTTCTTCCAGATTCTCAGATTTGTTGGCATAGAGCTGCTCATAGTATGTTCTTATAATTGTTTGTATTTCTTTGGTGTTGGTTGTCATCTCTTCTCTTTCTTTCATGATTTTATTTATTTGGGTCCCTTCTCTTTTCTTTTTCATAAGTGTGTCCAGGGGGTTATCAATCTTATTAATTCTTCCAAAGAACCAGCTCCTAGTTTCATTGATTTGTTCTATTGTTCTGTTGTTGTTGTTGTTGTTTGTTTGTTTCTATTTCTTCTGATCCTTATGATTTCTCTTCTCCTTCTGGGTTTAGGCTTTCTTTGTTGTTCTTTCTCCAGCTCCTTTAGGTGTAGGGTTAGGTTGTGTACCTGAGACCTTTCTTGTTTCTTGAGAAAGGCTTGTATCACTATATATTTTCCTCTCAGGACTGCCTTTGCTGTGTCCCACTGATTTTGAGCCATTGTGTTTTCATTAACGCTTGTTTACATGAAATTTTTTCAATTCTTATTTAATTTCCTGGTTGACCCATTCATTCTTTAGAAGGATGCTGTTTAATCTCCATATATTTAGGTTCTTTCCAAATTTCCTCTTGTGATTGAGTTCTAGCTTCAGAGTATTGTGGTCTGAAAATATGTAGGGAATGTTCCCAAACATTTGATACCGGTTGAGACCTGATTTATGACCCAGGATGTGATCTATTCTGGAAAATGTTCCATGTGCACTAGAGAAGAATGTGTATTCTGTTGCTTTGGAATGGAATGTTCTGAATGTATCTGTGATGTCCATTTGGTCCAGTGTGTCATTTAAGGCCTTTATTTCCTTGTTGATCTTTTGCTTGGATGATCTGTCCATTCAGTTAAGGAAGTGTTAAAGTCCTCTACTATTATTGTATTATCTTTGATTTTGTTATTAATTGGTTTATGTAGTTGGTTTCTTCCATGTTAGGGGCAGAGATATTTAAAATTATTAGATTCTCTTATTGGACAGATGCTTTGAGTATGATATAGTGTCCTTCCTCATCACTTATTATAGTCTTTGTCTTAAAATCTAATTGATCTGATACAAGGATTGCCACCCCATCTTTCTTCTGATGTCCATTAGCATGGTAAATTGTTTTCCACCCCCTCACTTTAAATCTGGAGTTGTCTTCTGGTCTAAAATGAGTTTCTTGTAGGCAGCATATTGATGGGTTTTGTTTTCTTATACATTCTGATACCCTGTGTCTTTTTATTGGGGCATTTAGCACATTTACATTCACGGTAACTATTGAGAGAGATGAATTTAGTGTCATTGTATTACCTGTAAGGTGACAGTTACTTTATATTGTCTTTGTTCCTTTCTGATCTACTACTTTTAGGCTTTCTCTTTGCTAAGAGGACACCTTTCAATATTTCCTGCAGAGCTGGTTTGGTGTTTGCAAATTCTTTCAGTTTTTGTTTGTCCTGGAAGCTTTTAATCTCTCCTTCTATTTTCAATGATAGCCTAGCTGGATATAGTATTCTTGGCTGCATATTTTTCTCGATTAGTGCTCTGAATATACCATGCCAGTTCTTTCTGGCCTGCCAGTTCTCTGTGGATAAGTCTGCTGCCAATCGGATATTTTTACCATTGTATGATATAGACTTCTTTTCCAAGGCTGCTTTCAGGATTTTCTCTTTGTCGCTAAGACTTGTAAATTTTACTGTTAGATATTGGGGTGTGGACCTATTCTTATTGATTTTGAGGGGGGTTTTCTGCACCTCCTGGATTTTGATGCTTGTTCCGTTTGCCATATTAAGGAAATTCTCTACAATAATTCTCTCCAATATAACTTCTGCTCCCCTCTCTCTTTCGTCTTCTTCTGGAATCCCAAAATTCTTGCCGTTTTGTCTTATGGTGTCACTTATCTCTCAAATTCTCCCCTCATGGTCCAGTATTTGTTTGTCTCTCTTTTACTCAGCTTCTTTATTCTCTGTCATTTGGTCTTCTATATTACTAATTTTTTCTTCTTCCTCACCTATCCTAGCCATAAGTGACTTCATTTTTTATTGCACCTCATTAGTAGCTTTTTTTATTTCAATCTGGTTAGATTTCAATTCTTTTATTTCTCCGGAAAGGGCTTTTTTCTCTCCAGAGAGGGTTTCTCTAATAACTTCCGTGCCTTTTTTCGAGCCTGGCTAGAACCTTGAGAATCATCATTCTGAACTCTAGGTCTGACATATTACCAATGTCCGTATTGGTTAGAACCCTAGCCTTTGGTACTGACTCTTGTTCTTTTTTTTTTTTTTTTTTTTTTTTTTTTTTGTGGTGAGTTTCCTGCCTTGTCATTTTATCCAAATAAGAATATGTGAAGGAGCAAATAAAATACTAAAAGGGTGGCAAAGGGCACAGGAAAATGTGCTTTAACTGAATCAGAAAAGACCCCAAATGGTTGGGGGGGAGAAAGGGGATAAAAAGAAGTTCAGAAACAAAAAAGTTAAAAAAAGAAAACAAATAAATAAAAAATATAAAACAGAAATATATATATTATATATATATATATATATATATATATATGACTGGTGACTAGAACAGGGTCACCCACTTAATTTGGTGAGTATTTTGGTTTCTTAGAAGAAACTACTTCACAAAATTTTAAAGAATGAAAAACATATATGAGGGTAAATACAATGAAGGGATGGAATATGCCTATAAAAAGGAAATTTTTTAAATTATTTTTTAATACGCCCTTCTTTTTTTTTTTTCTTATTTTTTATTTTTTTTTCAGCATAACAGTATTCCTTGTTTTCGCACCACACCCAGTGCTCCATGCAATCCGTGCCCTCTCCAATACCCACCACCTGGTTCCCCCGACCTCCCACTCCCCGCCCCTTCAAAACCCTCAGAATGTTTTTCAGAGTCCATAGCCTCTCATGGTTCCCCTCCCTTTCCAATTTCCCTTAATTCCCTTCTCCTCTCTAACTCCCCTTGTCCTCCATGCTATTTTTATGCTCCACAAATAAGTGAAACTATATGATAATTGACTCTCTCTGCTTGACTTATTTCACTCAGCATAATCTCTTCCAGTCCCATCCATGTTACTACAAAAGTTGGATATTCATCCTTTCTGATGGAGGCATAATACTCCATAGTGTACATGGACCACACCTTCCTTATCCATTCGTCCGTTGAAGGACATCTTGGTTCTTTCCACAGTTTGGCAACCGTGGCCATTGCTGCTATAAACATTGGGATAAAGATGGCCCTTCTTTTCACTACATCTGTATCTTTGGGGTAAATCCCCAGTAGTGCAATTGCAGGGTCATAGGGAAGCTCTATTTTTAATTTCTTGAGGAATCTCCACACTGTTCTCCAAAGTGGCTGCACCAACTTGCATTCCAACCAACAGTGGAAGAGGGTTCCTCTTTCTCCGCATCCTCTCTAACACATGTTGTTTCCTGTCTTGCTAATGTTGGCCATTCTAACTGGTGTAAGGTGGAATCTCAATGTGGTTTTAATTTGAATCTCCCTGATAGTAAGAAAAGGAGTTGATAAAGTAAGTTAGGTGGGAGAATAACAAAAAAGAAAGTGGAGGGAATTTGCTCTGGCTGGAGACTAAAACAAGCCTGGAGCTCGATTTAGGGTATATTTTGATGTATTAGAAGAAGTTGTACCCCAAATTTTTTAGAAGAAAAAACCCTATGTGTATACAAAAAATAATGTTAGATATAATGAAGAATAAAATATGACTATAATAATGAAGGTTCAAAAAAGATTATTTTTTAAGATGTTGTTAAGATAAACTTGTTAAATGTTAAAAGAGGAAAGGGTAAAAATTAAAAAAATTAGCAGAAGAAAAAAAATAAAAAAATATTAACTAACTGCAAGACTCAATAATTATGGGGCAAAATCCATGAATTCCATGTGTTGCTTTCTCCTTCTCTGGAATTCCACTGTTGTCCTTTGCAACTGCCCCTCAGAACAATGTATTACTTAAAATATAACTCATGGGAAATTTTACTAGTACCAAGCACATTTAGATATAGCCTTAAGAAAAACACACACTGGCAACAGGACTCTGGAGAAGAAGAAAATATATGGCCTCGAAGCTGAGCAGCTGGTAATGCCGGCCCGCTCAGGGTGGAGCGCCACCTGCTTCATTTTTCCGTTATCTCCTCTTCCCCCACCCCTGGAGAGCACCTGTGGCTACTTAGATAAGTCATTTGAATGTGCTTTTTTAACTATAAACTTTATACTGCTGGTACAGACATATTTTGCCCTCCTTCTTGTTTATCTACAAGGCATGTGACTAATGTTTGGCCTTCTTTGGCTCTCCTGTTGGTTACTGTTTCTATCTTATAAAAGCAAGACTGAGGAGCTGTTCGGGGCAACAGTCTTTTCCTACTGTTGTCCCCTGCTCCCTTTCTCTTGCAGCTGACTTTTTGGTGCCTCATTCTTCTCCCGTTTCCCGACTGGAAGCGGCACGCCCTGGAACATGAACTTGGTCTTGGCTGGATTTCTTGTTGATCTTCTGGTGGAGGGGCCTGTTGAAATGATTCACAAGTGTCATTGCCTGAGGCGGAATTTCACCACCTTTACCAGGGGCCAGGCTAAGTAATCCGCTGGGATTCTCTATTGGGAGCTTTTGTTACCTGAATGCTTTCCATAGAGTTCTGGAGGACAGGAATGAAAATGGAAGCCTCCTAATAGTCCCAGAGGAGCCGAGAGTTAAGGTCCCACTCCTCAGTGCACCCTCAGAGAAAAGCACTCAATCAGTCCTGTCTCCCTTGCCTCCGTCTGTGCTCCGAGCTCACCCAGACTTTCACCGGTAACCCCGAGTTGAGAGCTCACTCCTCGGCTCTTTTTCTGTAGCTGACTCCCCCACTCTAATACCTGTGAGCTCTGCAACACTCAGACACCCCCGATCCTTCTATGACCCCGCGGGACCTGGGGCCACACTGACCCCGCGTGGGCTTCACCCTGGTTTAGCCTCTGGAGCAATGTCCCTCAGTGGAGCAGACTTTTAAAAGTCCTGATTTTGTGATCCTTTGTTCTGTCACTTGCCGGGAGCTGGCCCCTCTCCATGAGGTCTATCTTCCTGTCGCTTTGGAATCACTTCTCTGCCAGTCCTACCTTTCAGAAAGTTGTTGATTTTCTGTTTTCTGGAATTGTTGCTCTTCTTTTCTTCAATCTCCTGTTGGATTTGTAGGTGTTTGCAATGGTTTGATAAGCTATCTAGCTTGTCTCCTGCTATCTGATGTCGTCTCAGCCTGCTACTTCTCCGCCATCTTGACTCCAATAAAAGTGTTTTTAATAATAATATATATACTTAAATATTTTTTGACAAGGGATCAATGTAATATGTATTTATAGAAATGCCCATAATTATATGTTGAGTCCTCTTATATTATTCTTCTCATTCTCATTTGTGTTCTAAATCTCAAAGTTTGTGTTTCAGTGTTGTTTTTTGGAAGATTTTCATCATTTTTTGAAATTTTCATTAAATATATTATACGAATTATTAGCATTTATTTGCAAGAAGTTTTTTATTATTATTTAGCACTTCATTTTAAACAACACATGACATTTATACTTGGGATTTAACAACTTCTCATACTGCTCTGAAGACATCAGATTTTTATAAAGGGAGTTTTCATTTTTACCAATCATTTTTAAGTCTGTTTGTGTGTCTGTCTGTCTGTCTTTCATATAAACACTTTTTTAGCAATCTAATGGTTTTGGTCTTAGAAATGACTGAAAGACTGAGGTACCTCAATTATCTCTCTTTTTTTTTTCCTTAGCATATAATGTATATTTGTTTGAGGAGTACAGGATTGTGATTCATAAGTCTTACACAATTGAAAGCACTCACTGTAGCACTTACTCTCCCCAATGTCCATCACCTAGCCACCCCATAACTCCCCTCCAGCAACCCTCAGTTTATTTCCTGAGATTAAGAGTCTCTTTTGGTTTGACTCCCTCTCTGCTTTCCTCTTCTTTCATTTTTTCCCTCTCAGTGAGATCATTTGATAATTGCTTTTCTTGGATTTACTTATTTTATTTAGCATAATATCCTCTCATTCCATCCATCTCACTGCAAATGGCAAGATTTTTTTGATGGATGCATAGTATTCCATTATAATATATACCACATCTTTATCCACTCATCTGTTGATTGACATCCAGGTTATTATCATAATTTGTCTATTGTGGAGATGGCTGCAATAAACATTTGGGTGCACATGCCCCTTTGGATCACTACATTTGTATCTGTAGGGTAAATATCCAGTAGTGCAATGGCTGGGTCATGGGGTAGCTCTATTTTCAACTTTTGGGGGACCATCCATACTGTTTTCCAGAAGGGCTGCACCAGCTTGCATTCCCACCAACAATGTGGGAAGCTACCCTTTTCTTGCATCCTCGCCAACACCAGTCATTTCCTGACTGGTTAATTTTAGCCATTCTGACTGGTGTGAGGTGGAAATTAATGGTACTTTTAATTTGTATTTCCCTGATGTTGGGTGATCTTGAGCATTTATTCACTTGTCTATTGACCATTTGCATGTCTTTGTTGCAGAAATGTCTGTTCGTGTCTTCTGCCCATTTCTTGATTGGATTATTTGTTCTTTGGGTGTTGAGTTTGAGGAGTTCTTTATTGATTTTGGAAACTAGCCCTTTATCTGATATGTCATTTACAAATATCTTCTCCCATTCTTTCGGTTGTCTTTTGGTTTTATTGACTGTTTCAATTTCTGTGCAAAAGTGTTTGATCTTGATGAAATCCCAATAGTTCTTTTTTGTCCTTTCATCCTTTGCCATTGGAAATATTTCTAGGAAGAAGTTTCTGTGGCTGAGGTAGAAGATGTTGCTACCTGTGTTCTCCTCAAGGATTTTGATGGACTCCTGTCTCACATTGAGGTCTTTCATGCATTTTGAGTCTATTTTCGTGTGTGGTGTAAGGAAATGGTCCATTTCCATTCTTCTGTATGTGGCTGTCCAATTTTCCCAACATTTGTTGAATAGACTGTCTTTTTTCCATTGGA
>PJEN01006258.1:44074-113858 GCA_004024605.1 Pteronura brasiliensis
TTTTTTTTTTTTTTTTTTTTTTTCCAACATCCCTCTGGCTATTGGGGGTATTTTCTGGTTCCATATAAATTTGAGGATTATAGTCTTTCTGTTTCTTTGAAAAAAAGTTGATGATATTGTGATAGGAATTGCATTAATGTGTAGATTGCAGTAGGTGGCATAGACATTTTCACAATATATTTTCTTACAACTCATGAGCATGGAAGTTTTTCAATTTTTTTTGAGTCTTCCTCAATTTCTTTCATCAGTATTCTGTAGTTTTCTGAGTACAGATTCCTTGCCTCTTTAGTTAGATATATTCCTAGGTATCTTATGGTTTGGGGCACAATTGTAAATGGGATTGACTCCTTAATTTCTTTTTCTTCTGTCTTCCTGTTGGTGTACAGAAATGCAACTAATTTTCGTGCATAGATTTTATATCCTGATACTTTGCTGATATTCTGTATGAGTTCTAGGACTTTGTCAATGGAGTCTTCTCGGTTTTCCACATAAACAATCATATCATCTGCAAAGAGTGACATTTTGATTTCTCCTTAGCCAATTTGGATGCCTTTTATTTCTTTTTGTCGTCTGATTGCTGAAGCTAGGGCTTCAAGTACTATGATAAATAGCATTGGTGATAGAGGATAGCCCTGTCATATTCCTGACCTTAGGGGGAAAGCTCTCAGGTTTTCCTCCATTGTGGATGATATTCACTGTGGGTTTTTCATAGATGGCTTTTATGATATTGACATATGTACCCTAAATCCCTGCACTGTGAAGAGTTTTGATTGAGAAAGGATGGTGTATTTTGTCAAATACTTTTTCAGCAACTATTGAGAGGATCATATGGTTCTTTTTCTTTCTTTTATTAAGGCATTGTATCACATTGATTGATTTGCAGATGTTGAACCAACCTTGCAGCCCAGGAAGGAATCTCACTTGGTCGTGGTAAATAATACTTTAGTTGTACTGTTGTATCCTATTGGCAAGTATTTTGGTGAGAATTTTTGCATCTGTGGTCATCAAGGATATTGGTCTGTAATTATCTTTCTTGATGGGGTCTTTGGTTTTGGGATCAAGGTAATTTTGGCATCATAAAATGAGTTTGGAAGTTTTCCTTCCATTTTAATTTTTTGGAACAGTTTCACGGGAATAGGTATTAATTTTTCTTTAATTGTTTGATAGAATTCCCCTGGGAAACCATGTGGCCCTGGGCTCTTGTTTATTGGGAGACTTTTGATGACTTCTTCAATCTCCTTACTGGTTAAGGGTCTGTCCAGGTTTTCTATTTCTTCCTGGTTCAGTTTTGGGAGTTTATATGTCTCTAGGAATGCATCCATTTATTCTAGATTGTCACATTTGCTGGCCAATAGTTGCTCATGATATGTTTTTATAATTGTTTGTATTTCTTTGCTGTTGGTTGTGATCTCTCCTTTTACATTCCTGATTTTATTTATTTGGGCCCTTTCTCTTTTCTTTTTGGTAAGTCAGGCCAGGGGTTTATCAGTCTTATGAATTCTATCAAAGAACCAGTTCCTATTTCTGTCAGTTTGATCTATTGTTCTTTTGGTTCCTATTTCATTGATTTCTGCTCTAATCTTTATTATTTCTCTTTTCCTGCTGGGCTCAGGCTTTCTTTGTTTTTCTTTATCCAGTTCCTTCAGGTGTAGGGTTAGGTTGTGAACTTGAGACCTTTCTTGTTTCTTGAGAAAGGCTTGAATTGCTATATTCTTTCATCTCAGCAACACCTTTGCTGTGTCCTAAAGATGTCTGAGAAGTTGTGCTTTCATTTTCACTTATACCCATGAATTCATCAATTCTTCTTTAATTTCCTAGTGGCATGCACTTTAGTCTCCATATATGTGAGTTCTTTCCAAATTTCCTCTTGTGACTGAGTTCTTGCTTCAGAGCATTGTGGTCTGAAAATATGTAGGGAATGATCCCAAACTTTTGGTACTGGCTGAGGCCTGATTTGTGACCCTCGATGTGATCTATTCTGGAGAATGTTTCATGTGCACTAGAGAAGAATGTGTGTTCTGTTACTTTGGGATGGAATGTTCTGAATATATCTGTGATGACCATCTGGTCCAATGTGTCATTTAAAGCTTTATTTTCTATGTTGATCTTTTGCTTGGAAGATCTGTTCATTTCAGTGAAGGGGGTGTTAATGTCACCTACTATTATTGTATTATTGTTGATGTGTTTCTTTGATTTTGCTATTAATTGGTTTATACACTTGGCTGCTCCCATGTGAGGGGCATAGATATTTAAAATTGTTAGATCCTCTTGTTGGATAGACCCTTTGAGTATGATATAGTGTCCTTCCACATCTCCTATTATAGCATTAGGATTAAAATCTTTAATTTATCTGATATAAGGATTTCCACTTTAGCTTTCTTTTGATGTCCATTAGTATGGTAAATTGTCTTCCACCCCCTCACTTTAAATCTGGAGGTGTCTTTGGGTATAAAATGACTTTAAATGAGTTTCCTGTAAACAGCATATTGATTTTTCTTTAATCCATTCTAATGCCCTGTGTCTTTTGATTGGGGTATTTAGCCCATTTACATTCAGGGTGACTATTGAAATATATGAATTTAGTATCTTTGTATTGCCTGTAAGGTGACTGTTACTGTATATTGTCTCTGTTCCTTTCTGGTATACTACTTTTAAGCTCTCTCTTTGCTTAGAGGACCCCTTTCAATATTTCTGGTAAGGCTGATTTGGTGTTTGTAAATTCTTTTAATTTTTGTTTATCTTGGAATCTTTTTATATTTCCTTCTATTTTCAGTGATAGCCTACCTCATGTATTCTTGGCAGAATTTTTTTTTTTTTTTTCATTTAGTTCTCTGAATATATCATGCCAGTCCTTTCTGTCCTGCCAGGTCTCTGTGGATAAGTCTGCTGACAATCTCATATTTCTACCATTGTATGTTACAGGCTTCTTGTCGTGAGCTGCTTTCAAGATCATTTCTTTGTCACTAAGACTTGTAAGTTTTACTATTAGATGACAGGGTGTGTGCCTATTTTTATTGATTTTCAGGGGGTTCTCTGTGCCTCGTGTATTTTGATGCTTGCTCCCTTTGCTATATAAGGGAGATTCTCTACTATAATTCACTGCAGTATACCTTCTGCCCCTCTCTCTCTTCTTCCTCTGGAATCCCAATTATTCTAATATTGTTTTGTCTTATAGTATTACATATCTCTTGAATTCTCCCTTCATGGTCCAGTAGTTGTTTGTTTCCCTTTTGCTCAGCTTCTTTACTCTCCATCATTTGGTCTTCTATGTCACCAATTCTCTCTTCGGCCTCATTTATATTAGCAGTTAGAACCTCCATTTTTTTCTATCTTTTTTTTTTTTTTCTTATTGCACCTCATTAATTGTTTTTTTTTTTTTTAATTTCAAGTTTGTTAGATTTTCATTCTCTTATTTCTCCAGAAAGGAATTTTGTTTCTCAAGAAAGTTTTTCTCTAACATCTTCCATGCCTTTTTTGAGCTCAATGAGCACCTTGAAAATCATCATTCTGAACTCTAGTTATGACATATTACAAATGTCCGTATTGATTAGGTCCCTAACTATGGGTACTGCCTCTTATTCTTTTTTTCTGTGTGATGAGTTTTTCTGCTTTGTCATTTTATCCCAATAAGAATATATGAATGAGAGAATAAAATAATAAAAGGGCAAATACCCTAGAAAATGTACGCCAACCAAATAAGAAGAGATCCAATGCAGGGGGGAGAAGAAGGGGTGAAAAAAGGAATTATATATATAAGACTGGTGAATATCACAGAACCACCCACTTGATTCTGGGTGTATTTTGTTCTATTAGAAGAAACTACTTCCCAAAACTTTAAGGAAAGAAAAAATACACACACACACACACACACACACAAAATTAAGTGTAAACACATTGCATGGATGAAATATGACTGTACAGATGAAAATTATAAAAATTCTAAAAATAGAATTGATAAGATAAGTTGTCCTTTTTATGGACAAAGAAAGAAAAAAGGAGAAGAGAAATGTGCTCAGGAAGGAGACTTGAAAAAGCCATGTGCTAGACTTAGGATATATTTTGATCTATTAGAAGAAATCGTATCCCAAATTTTTTTTAGGAAAAAAAAAACCCTAAATGTATACATAAGAAAAGTTAAATATAATGTAGGATAAAATATGACTATAATAATGAAGGTTAAATTTTTTTAAGAAAGATTTGTTAACATAAACTAATTAAAAAGAATCAAAAGAGGCAAGAGAAAAAGTTTAAAAATAGAATAAGAAAAAAATAAATTAATTAATTTAATTTTTCAAGACTAAATGATCATGGGGAAAAAGCCATGAATTTCATGCATTGATTTCCCCTAGCTCTAGCTACATTGCATTGATTTTCCCTAGCTCTAGCATTCTACTATTTTCTTTGATCAGTGTGCTTGGTCCTGACTGGATGTTTAACTGATCATCTGGGGAGGGTCCTGTTGCAGTGAGTCTCAGATGTTTTTGCCCAAGGCAGAATTACACTGCCCTTTCCAGGGGCTTGACTAAGAGATCTACTCAAGTTTGCTCTCAGGATCCTTTGTTCCCTGAATGCTTTCTGTAGAGCTCTGGAGGACAGGGATGAAAATGGCAGCCTCCCAATCTCCAGCCCAGAGAAGCTGAGAACTCAGGGTCCCACTCCTCAGTGTGCCCTCAGAAATAAGCAGCCACTCCTCCTCTGGACACAATCTGAGCTCACCCAGTCAGTGACTTTTCTCTGGGGCACCGCCCTATTTGGGGAAACTCCTCGGCTCTGTCTCTGTAGAGGGTTTCTCTTCTCTGATGCCTGGCAGCTCTGTCACAGTCAGACACCCCCGCTCTTTCCATGACCCCATGGTAGCTGGGACCACACTGTTCCTGCGAGGTCTCCACCCCTGCTTAGCCTGTGGAGCAATGTCCCTCAGTGGAGCAGAGGTCTAAATGTTCTGATTTTGTGCTCCACTGCTCCTCCACTTGCCGCATGCCAGCCCATCTCCGTTGCATCAGATTCCCTTCTCTTTTCGTCTGACCTTTCAGAAAACACTTTCAGAAAGTGATTGTTTTTCTTTTCCTAGATTTACTACTCTTTTTCTCTTCAATCTTCTGCTGAGTCTGTAAGTGTTTGGAACGGTTTGATATCTAGCTGAACTCCTGCGACTTGATGGCATTTCAGTCTGCTATTCCTCTGCCATCTTGCCTCTTCCCAACTGAAGCTAATATAATATTTCATTTCAGTTTGCTTCAATTAAAAAATGAGTAGCCACAGAGGCAGACAGAATGAGAGGGAGCAGACTTCCTGCCAAGCAGGGGGTCCAATGTGGGGCTCAATCCCAGGACCCTGAGACCATGACCTGAGCTGAAGGCAGAGACTTAACCCACTGGGCCACCCAGGTGCCCCAGGAAGATGGGACTTTTTATGACACCAGGACTGGGAGAAGGAATCACCATATCCCTAGACATAGGGTGAGTCCATGGAACCCACGTCCTCAAACCACAAGTAGTCTGACCCAGTTCAGTAGTGGACAAAATAATTTTCCAGACTCCTGACCAAGCAGGAGCCTACAGACCACATACATTTCAACACAGTATAAAACAGGCAAATTCAGGCCCCAGAACAATTCACCAACCAGGATCTCAGAGACTGGGAGCTTTCTGAATGCATTTGACCCTGGGCAAATGAGACACACAAACATTGTTTAGACAAGGAGTCCTCCTAACATACCTTGCCTAACCAGTGCAGCACAAAGCAAGTAAGTCCAGACAACATCAAGCTTCCCAAGTGCCAAGAAACCATGTATCCTGCATCCCAGGTCAGTATTGGGAAAATTGATTCACCTGAACAGCAACATCACAATGTGGCCTTAGACTGGAGACCAAGAAAGAGCCTTGGGCCAAGTCAAGATGACACTTAACAAGCTGGCTCACCATATGTGCATTGACCTAGAGACCAAAATATCATGACTCTACTCGGCCAAACGGGAATGTGGATAGCAGGTTCACTATGTACCCCTGCACCTGGACACCAACAAAACCGGTCTGTGCTAGGCCAAGAGGGCACAGGTACAGAAGGCTGACAATTTGTCCTTTAACAACCAAAACAATAACTCAGCTCTACACTAGGCTATACAAGCATGAGGCCCTTGCTTTATGTGCCCATTATGTGCCCTTGGACCTGGAAACCAACAAGTCATCTCTACCCTGGGCCAAGCAGGTACCTTTGGACAGTGGGCTCACCATTCACCCATCAAGCTGGAGACCACCAATGCAGCTCAGCATTAGGCCAAGCTGGCACCTGGACAGCTGGCTCACCATGTCCCTGTGGAACTAGAAACCGAGAATAGATATCTTGCCTAGGTCAAACACCTGCACCAAGTTCTCACAAAGTCACAGCTCTGCTTACTACTAGTCAAAACAGGCACCTTGACAGTATTTTCACTGTGTGCCTTTTTACCTGGAGATCAATAACAAATCTCTGCACTAGGCCAACCAGGCATCTGGAAAACAGGTACACAATGTCTTTAGATAAAACAATCAACAACTGAGCTCTATACTAGGCCAAGCATTCATCTTGAGGGTGGGATCATCATATACTCTTGGACGTGGAGAGGAGCAATGGAGCTGTCTGATAGGCCAAGCAGGCACTTGGATAGAGAGAGAATTAAATAAATCCTCAAAATCATTTATAAGCTATCTCCTTTTGCATCTGTGTGTGGTTGACTTACACTTTTATCAACTTAGTCTTGGGGGAAATTTGGAGAAATTTTTAATGCTCATTCAGATGAACATATGCAATGGTGAATTTGTTGCTTCACTTGTGATGTAACATTGAGTGAGAACTTTCACCAATGAGGATATAGTTTGTGTGTTTTGTTTGTTTGTTTGTTCTCTCAATTTCCAAAAAAAACGAACCGTATCTTTCTTCTTTTGTGCCATTAGCCAAGTAGCCAAGAGTGGTCACATAAACAACATGGAAATAAAGCAACACTGAAGACAGTAGACATCTCTACAAGGTGTTTATTAAGATCTGGCATTTCTTCTTTCTGCAATACAAGGTGTCTGGAAGGAGTGTTATATCATCCTGCTGACAGTGACTAGTACTCCATGAGAGTAAGTCAACCCTGAAGAGTGTGACCCTCCCCATTGGTATTCTAGGTACCATCCATGTAGCAGAACAGTAATGCTTCCCAATTATGGGCTCTCCTAAGGTATTCTCATTCCCACTAACCTTTGGAAGCATAGTCACTCCCTTGTAAGCATAGGCAATCATCTTATCATGCCTCTCTTGCAGCATATGAAGGACTACTCAGGGGCACACACCATTCCCTCCCAGAATAATTCTGGGTGTTTCCCTAGACTAAAAGGACTAAGCTCCCAATGTCAATGCCTGGTGTGCAACAGGGACTCAAAGCTGAGTGACAAGAAGACATAGATGAAAAAAACTAGTACATCTTCTGTAAAGGGCTACAGAAAACCCTCCAGTTTTAATCTTTGTCCCAGCTTTGAGGTTCCTCTGGACTGAACCATCATGTCAGCATCTGGATCCTCATCCTATGCCTTACATCCCACACCACAGCAAATTCTTGACAAAAGGGGACACAATTTATACTTAGGAAAGAGTGAGCATACTCTTACATTGCTGACTTTATAAGCTCACCTGTGAAAGCAGACCAAGGATTGATTTTCAGTCAAGTAAACTGTTCGAGAGAGTCCAGGCTCCATCTGTTTCCTTGCTCAGACTTACAGACTCTCCAGCAGCGGCTCTCCAGTCTCCCTCTTTTTCACAGAAAGAACCACTGGGCTTTCTTGCTGCAAATCCTCCTTCACAATCAGCATGATTGTATATCTGGGTTTTCATCACCCCATGCCTCCCTGATCACCATCTGCCTGCTCCCACAGGGACTCAGCCCTGCCAGCATTGGCTGAAGATGCCCTTAACCACTTGTCAAGGACCATGTGAGGTATCAAATGGTTATTGTCATCAAAGGTAAAAAGCCACACACACAGGGTAAACTATTCTGAAAAAAAAAAAGAGAAGCAAGGACCTGCTTCTTCCCTTAACAAACATATCTTACTTGAAGATGGGAAAATGGATACAATTGCTTTTATGAGAACTGCAGTTAATGATGAAAATGGATAAATGTTGTGAAAATGGATAAAACTGGTTTTATGAGAACTGTCATTAATCATATTTGACTGTGCATTGTATGCTATATTTGAACATTTCTATAACAACATATCTTAATTTTCTTATTACAAGGAAATATGTAACAATGGGGAAAGATTTTAACCTGAAGTCAGTGGTGATCCTTTCATCATACATACATATATGACTCTGAAACACACCTGAGAGGAATAGAATGTTACATGTCAATATTATCTCAGTTTTTAAAAATAAATGAATAAACTGGAATTGGCAAAAGGTAAAGTCTAAGCCACCTGAAATAATTGACTTAACACAAGGTATTGGAGGAGAAACAGGAAAAGTGAAAGTCAAAGGAAAGAATCTGGTTCTGAAAATCAAGGAACACTCTGCAGAGGAATCTTTATCAATTACATTGTTTTGAGAACAGAAGTTTTCCAGCTTGGGAGGGTAAGGCCTGGTGGAAGAGCCTGTATAACCTCACATCTCAAACTAGACACTGAAAATAATTTTTCTTCGCTCTTAACAAATCATAACTATTTCTTGAGAGGCACGAAAGCCCCTTCTCCATTATAGGCTCCCCTATCTCTTCATTTTCCCAGCTACTCTTAACAATATCTACTCCTCAAGACTCATTTCAAGACTTTAATTTCTTTGTTTCTCCTCTTGTCAGTCCACAACCACCCTGACCACTGTCTGCTTCACTTGGCTGGCATTTTAGTAAGGATTGTTGTAGTCTCCAATCCCACATATTAGTTCCTTGTCCCATCATTTTGTTGGTTTGGTTTGCGAGCTTTATCTCCTGAAAGCAGTGATACCTCAAGTTTTTAGTGTTTGTCTAGGAAGGTAAGAACATATGCAATCGATCATTTGTTACACAAATGACAATTTTCTTAACAAAAGTAAAGGTGAATTTAAGTGTAATTTAAGCTACAAGTAACACAGTCATTGTAATGAATAGCACAGATGGTAGGGCCCACCACAGTCATCCCATGAACTTAAAAATACACTTATTTTTCCTTAAAGTGAAAATTAAGGCTGTTCTTCAACTTTCTTTCATTGTATCTTCACAAGATCACCTTCACACCAGTACCCTTCTTTAGAAAACAGATTTAGAGCTTATTGTCAAGGTAAAGCAATATTTTCTAACAACATGCTAACATCTCCATCCTCAAGCTCCCCAATGTACCACAAATTTGAAGCAAATCCCTATAGCAGCCTTTAGAAAAACATATTGAAATCCAATTTAATTAACATATACTATATTACTAGTTTCAGAGGTAGAATTCAGTGATTCATCAGGTGCATATAATACCCTGTTCTCTTTACATCAAGTTTCCTCCTTAAAGCCCATCACCCAGTTAACCTATCTTGCAATGACCTCCCTTCCAGTAACCCTTAGTTTTTTGTTTGTTTGTTTGTTTTCCCCTACAGTAAAGGGTCTCTTAAGGTTTGCCTTCCTGTCTTATTTTATTTTATTTTTCCTTCCCTTCTTCTATGTTTATGTGTTCTGTTTCTTAAATTCCACAGATGACTGAAATCGTATGCTATTTCACTTTCCCTGACTAACAAATCTCATCTAGCATAACAACCCTGCTTTCATGCATGTGGTTGCTAATGGCAAGATGGTCTTCTTTTCTGAAGTTATAGTAATATTCCGTTGTGTATAAACAAATGGCCAATAGACAGTCGAAAAAGTTCAACATCACTCAGCATCAGTGAAACAAATACCCAAAGCATTAACAGATAGCATCTCACACTGGTCACTTTGGCTAAATTTAGGAAGACAGGAAACAACATATGATGGTTAGGATGAAGAAAGAGGGGAACCTTCTTTCAGTGTGGGTGGAAATGTTATAGAGGTTTCTCAGAAAGTCAAAAATAGAAGTTCTCAGGTCTCCTAGGTCCCTCAGTCAGATAAACACCTTGCTTTGGCTCAGGTCATGATCCCAGGTTGAGCCTCACCATGGACTTCCTGCTCAGCCATGACTGTGTGTCTAACTCTTCCCCTCCCTACTCATGATGTCTTTATCAAACAAATGAAGTAAAACTTAAAGAAAAAAGAACTATCCTATGATGCAGCAATTGCTCTACTATGCATTTTTCCAAAGGACAGAAACATAATAATTCAAAGCAGTGCTTGTTTCCCCAATGTTTATAGGAGAAATGTACACAATTGTCCAAATATGTAATGATCTCAAATGTCCACATACAGATGAATGGAGAAAGATGTCATATATGCATTTAATACCAGTTTTAAGCTTACCTTTCCTACTTAACACTTACATTCCATCTAGAACAGCAGAATCCAATCCATTTGGATGCTCTGGAGATGTCTTCCCTTTCAACATTTTCCCCTGATTCTAGGGTCCCTGGGGGAGCAAGGGAAGTTTGCAGTTGTAGCATCTGGTGAAGGGCCAAATGAACTCATATTCTGTATTACCAAGATCCACGAACAAACTCCAACCACTACCCCCTGTTTGCCACTCTACCATTTTTCAGTTAAGAAAGGGGAACTAGAGAACACCAGCAGATACCCCACACCACTTATTTCAGCTGAGGACTGAAACTGCAGCTTGTCCCCAGCACGTCTACAACAGTCTATCCACAGGCAAACTTAGTGGATACCAAAGAACACTCAAATGTGAGTCCTGGGCATGGAAGTGGCTCTGTCTTCTGCACTCACCAGGCTGACTGCATCTGGTTATAACAGGCAGTAGTTTCAGCTGCAATAATGACCAGACCTTCCTTTTATTCAGTTTTCACCTCAAGTTACATACAACATTAATATGTCTGCAAGTGGATGAAGGCATAGACAAGGGTAAGCCCATTCTGTGAATTATAATCAATGACTAGGGGCTGAAAATGCAGAGGAAAGCCATAAGAGTGTTGTCCTACCCCTAGGAAATGTTCCCATTAATCAGGAATGTAACTGTGGCGCTAGCTCAGGTGTACCCAGGTCCTCCGTCTTCCTGCCCTGCTCAGTTAATGCAATCTTGTACAGTTCCTGGTGTGGGGGATGAACTGGTTAACCTCCCTCAGATACTGGGGAGATCCCCCTACCCCTTGATCACTTCATTTACTCAGGTTTAGACACTGGACAGATCTAGGTGGCTGAACTAGGGAGAAACGTTGGGTGGGGTGACAAATTTGCTCCTGGGTGTCTGCAGGAGACCTGTCTTGCCACATAAGATGGTTGTCCCCATGGGGAGAAGTGCACAGATGGGCAATACCTGCCCCAATATGAAACAAAAGGTAAATGTCCACCCCAAGCCAGTCTAGTGTCCTGAGGTTCATTAGGGACCCCTGAGGGCCCACACTGGAACCCTGACCTGTATCTGGGCTAACTGGGCTCCTCTCACCAGGGCACACCCTACCTGAAGGGGGAACAAGTTGGGCAGCAAAAGCATAGGGAGCCTAGTGCACCATCAGGAAAGAGAGAATGAATGGACGATGACCCCATTCCCTCCCACCCCTTGCCATGATGACCCACTAGGACTATGTGCAAAACTCTTCTCCAGCAGTTCCTGGAAATCCCTGGCCCAGCTGTGGATGCTTACTCCAGTCTACACTCACCTCCTCAGTCAGGTTGTCCTGTTCACACTAGCCAGGACCCTCCAATCCATAGATGTAACTCTGTGTGACCTGGGTAGTGTAGTTCAGAGGCCCAGTCAAAGGAGGCACTGGCCCTGTTCCCTTCTGAAGGTGCTCAAGGTGGCTGGATGGCGGATTCTCAGGAGCCTCCCTGACTGCACCAGCGCTCATGTTCCTGGTAGCACCTGCTTCTTTCCTCCAGCACCAGATCTCATGCACAGCTGGGTCCCGCTGTGCTCCATCCCTGCAGGGTTGGTAGTCTTGCATGTGGGACGGAAGTGGCTGTAGCCCTCTTTTGAAGTGCATCTCTCTCTTTATTTGTCCCATGGGAAGGAATTCCAGGACTCTTGGCTGCTTTCTGCCAGACCCTTCCCCACTCCCTCAGTCCTGCCCCAGCAGAGGGCTCACTTGCCAACTACTCTTTCCTCTGTGAAATCCTCTCTGTCCTGCTTCTACTTATGGTTCTGGAACCTCCCCTGTGGTGACATTTTCTGGTTCTTGACTTTGTTCCTTGCACATTCTTGGTGACCATTTCAAAATAAAGAAAAATGAAATAAGCATACATACAATATGTACTAACTCTCTCCCAGTGGGGAGAAACAGTATCTTCGGATCTGCTCTACTTGTTAGAGACTGAGCAGGAAGCAGGAGGTACTGATCTCCTGCCTTCATGGAAATCCCAATCTTCCTGGTTCAAGGCAGACTTTCACAAAGCTTTGCTTCCAGGCTACAGACATACTTATTAAGTCACTTAGTTTGATATACAATTAAAAATAGCTGGTAATTGACGATAATACTTTTTGAATTTTTCATTATTTTAATTTCTTGGAGGTGTCATGTTTAAATTCAATTCTGGAAATAATACTTGGAAGGTATAAAATATCACTTTTTTGCTTCCAGCACGAAATTAAGTAATTAATCATGATTAGCAATTTTCATTTCAAAAATGATCTTTTGGTTTGCTGTTGACTAATGTAAACCAGGAAATGAATCAGTTTTGTTTATCAGATTAGACTTTTTCTTTGATAGAAGCTTATTTTGATGGTGCTATCAGAGAGAGAAATAGAAAACACTCTCTTAAAGCAGTTTTTTTTTTTTTTCAGTTTGCAGCCATAATTATAGAAACGTATAAAACCAACACACACACAATCTGTGTCAGATGCTTCAATCAGTTAGGAACAGTATTATGGGGCAAAGAGAAAAAGAAACGGAAGGAAGAGGCATCCACACAGAGAGAACTTTTAAACACGTCTAAGGAAATGGTACGTATCATTTAATTTCCATTTCACATGTTTATTTCCAAGACATTACAGCCTTATGGTGTGTTTCTGTGATGGGACAACCTCAGGGAAACCTTTGGCGTACTTCTTCCTTGATGTTATGAAACTCAATTGGTACCCAGTGGGTGGGTGAGAACTCCCCTCCCTGCAGTTTTCTGAGCACGGAGAGCATTTCTGGTGAAGGACAAGTGCCTCAACTACTGCCATGTAACCCCAGTCCTGCCCGCTGGTACTGTTCATGAAAGACAATCAGTCTCTGGGATCTAAACTTCAAGGTGTTCCCAGTGCAGAAAAAGGGAAGGGCATTTCTGGTTTCACCCAGTCCCTTTAAAAAATATATTATTAATAGGAATCTAACTCAGATGATTCTGGATTGAAGGCCAAATACAGAAATTTATGTAATCTTGTCACCCCCCATTTTTTGAAATAGATTACTATAAAATGTTTATTGAATATATTGGGCTTACCTTTATGAAAATGTGACCACAGTTTTCCTGCACTAGATTTTAAAGAAGGTGGGATTGTACCAATAAAACATGTGACCTGGCTTGGGAACTTCATACTGGATTACTTAAATGGAGATCTGTGAGTTCCTAGTGTTGACACAATGCTGGCATCTCCTTTTTTTTTTTTTTTAAGATTTTATTTATTTATTTGACAGACAGAGACAGACAAGAAAGCAGAGAAGCAGGCAGAGAGAGAGGATAAAGCAGGCTCCCTGCCAAGCCAAGAGCCCGATGTGGGGCTCAATCCCAGGACCCTGGGATCATGAACTGAGCCGAAGGCAGAGGCTTTAACCCACTGAGCCACCCAGGTGCCCCCCGTCATCTCTTTTAAATGACACTTTTTTTTTCAATTATATGTGAGAATTAAACATCTGAATGCTTTTTAATTTTTATTATACTTTTTAATTTTAGGGGGGTAAGTGGAGGGGCAGAGTGAGAGGGAGTGAGAATCTTAAGCACGTTCCACACCATGCTTGGAGCCCAGTATTGGGGCTACATCTCAGAAGACCTGAGGTGAAATCGAGTGTTAGATGCTTAACCCACTGAGTCACCCAGGGAACCCAATCACTGGTAGATTTATTAAAAAAAATGTTGGAAATGCTGTTGTACTAAATCCCTTTTATGTGAATGGCTACAGATTGCAATGGCCTAAGCCACATTGGTGAGTATTACAAGGTGACTAATGTTACTTTAAGAAGAATGGGTTATAGAACACAGATGGTTAATAGGTATTTTCTATTTATAATTCTACTGAATATGATAAGCTCTAAGCATCAAAGTTGATGCTGTCCAGACAAAAAAAGATGGTAATTATTATGATAGGAACCTCTGATGGTATGAAGAACAGAGAAGAGCCCCTTTCTGAAAGTCATCAAAATTTCACAGAACCACCATGGTTCTATAACATTTCTGTCTACTGTAGGTGGAAATGCAATCTCTCAAAACCCTAGCTATGAGAGGGATTTGCTTTAATCCAGGAACACTCCACTTTTAAGTGGGCTAAATTAATCTCTTTCAATATAATTCAGGGTTTTACATTTTATGTTTATATGTTATACATATATGTGTGTATGTGTGTGTTATTTTATGTATATATTTATATTCACTTTTCCAAGGATAATTATGTCATATTGCTTTATTAATTGATCAGTAGTACAATTGATCATTGATGAAGAATATTTTTTAAACTCCTGTTTCCAGGCATAAACACTGAGAACTATTTGCAAAAATTAAATGCAAAGTGAAGTCCATTACACACTTTAGTGTTATTGAAGGGAATTAATTTAAAAGCAGTCTATGCTTGCTACACCAATTGTCCACTGTAGATACAGTTTTATCATTGGTCACCACTTAAGATTTAATTTTAATTCCAGTTAGATAATATACAGAACAATATTAGTTGTAGGTATATAATATGGTGATTCATCACTTCCATACAACACCTGGTACTCATCACATGTGTACTCCTTAATCCCCATTCCCAATTTAACTCATTCCAACCACCCTCCATTAGGTGGCCTTCTGCTTTTTCCTTAGAGTTACAGATCTGTTTATTGATTTGCTTCTCTCTCTCTTTTTTTCCCCTTTGCTCCTTTCTTTTATGAATTCACATATGAGTGAAAACTCAATGATGTCTTTCTCTGACTTATTTCACTTGGAGTAATACTCTCTAGCTTCATTCGTGTCACTGCAAATCACAAAAACCCATTCTGTTTTCTTGGCTTACTAATATTATATTATATTATATACCTATATATCTGATGTCTAATATGTATTACATATCTATATATGTGTACATATCTGTATATATAACATATGTCATATATCTATAGATTATATCTGTATATCTATAGAAATATACACATGTATAGATACAATTTATATATCAATCTATACATATATGATCTATACATATATATAGATTTTATATAATGGTATATATAACATACTTTCTTTAGTCATTCATTTGCCGATGGACAACTAGACTCCTTCCATATTTTGGCTACTGTGGCCCAATTTACTGTATTGCTTAGGTACCCAAACTATTGAGAATATCTGTGGCTTTTAGACTTCAACGTACATTTAATAAATTATTTGGGAAAAAAAAAGAAAAAAGAAAAATTACCAGAAAAATAGAGTGATTGGTAACATATAATTATTTTGTCAAATATTTATTATTTATTTTCTGGATTAATGAAATCTTCATCTTAAATCCTGGAATGACATTGTTCTAAAAGAGTGTACAAGGTGAAATTAATGGACTTCTAGGCAGCAGGGCTCATTGAGAACTTTGTTACATTTTTACAGAGCAGATCCTCTGAATTACTCCTCTCAAGGTCTGCTTCACCCTGTTTCTCAGGCTGTAAATGATCAGGTTGAGCACTAGGGTCAAGATGGTGTAGAAGACAGCAAGGACATTGCCCTCTGTAGGAGATTGGAAGGATCTAGGGCATAAGTATGTGTGAACAAAGGGTGAATAGTAGAAAGTCAGTACAGTGAGATGGGTGCTGCAGGTCAAGGAAACACAAGGAAGAGGGTGATGCTTACAAAAACTGTGTACTTATATACACAGGAGTCCATGCAGGACATGGCTGGGACATCATAAAATAAATTGTTGATGGCTCTGCATCTTTAAAAAGGGATACATAAATCATATGCCATGTGGGCCCAGGAGTTGATTGAGCCCATCATCCAAGATCCACTTATGATCACCACACACTCTCTTTTGATCATACAAGTAGCACAGTGGAGAGGAAAGCAAGTTGCTGCATAATGATCATAGGCCACAGAAGTCAATATTAATCCTTCTGCATTAGATAAATCAATGAAGAAGAAACTTGGAATTGCGGATGCAATGAAAAAATATACTTATTTTCAGACTGATTATCAGAAACCATCTTGGGAACCATACTGGAGATGTAGTTCAGGTCCTTGAGGGACATGACTAAGTAGGAAATACATGGGTATATGGAGATGGGTATTCAGAATGATTAGGATGTTCATGGACAGGTTACCAAACAGAGTCATTAGGAAAATAAGAAAACTGAGAGTGAAGAAACACAGGCCAATACTTGATGGTGGGAATAACCCCAGTAAGAAGAATCAGTTGATGCTTGGTTAATATTTTCCATGGGACAGTAACTTCATTTTCCCTAAAGAGAGACACATAGTAGGTACAGAAAAATAATCTCTTATTAATTCGTTATTTTAGCTCCACTGTGATTTATTCAGGACACATTGCAGCTCTTAAAAGAAATTAACACATATTTTGAAAAAAAATTTCCTCATAGTTAAAATCTTGAAAACATATAAATATCCATCCCCATAATACTTCATGGAAATGAGTAAATTTTTAAGGATAATATATTTTTGTGACTTTCTTAAGATACACATATTTTATTTTCCTGTGTAAGTTTAGTTATTATCAACATCAGGCATTATACTTGTTAAATATGCATTATAAGGCAGTGTAAATGCATAAATTATAGACCCATACTTGAGTATATTTTACTACACTTTGACAGTGTCATGCTGTAGATATATATCCTTTTGGTTTGATCACTTGGTTGTTTTGATGCCAAGACTTAGTATCTGCTTCTTTTCGCCCCAGAAATCTACAATGAAGTGTTATTGACAACTATAAATTATAGGAAGCAGATTTCGTCCTCCTCACTCAATATTCAAATTCTTTAAAGAAACTACTTTCCTGACAATTTTCTCTAGCATTTTATTGTAGTTCCATGACTCTGCTTACCCTCTCTGAAAACATCTGTATTGTTTTTCTGCTCCTCAATTATTATATAACATTATGCATTGCTTTATGGCATCTTTCCTTTTTCTGCTTGACCTCTTGCTTTTGTGTACTGGAAACTCTTTCCATTTTTTGACACATGTGAGTTTAGCTCCTATATGTATCACACTCTGTCATAAAACTCAACTCACATAATAATAATCAGTAAATCTGTATAAGTTAAAATAGAGTGGGAATCAGAGTAGAGGATGGAATCGGAAATAAGAACATTTGGGGTGAAGATATTTTAAGGAACAGGCACTTAAAAGGAGTAGGAGAAATGGTATTTTGAGAATATTCTAAGTAGGAAGGAGTGGAGGGAATCTTCTCCAGAAGGAATGCCATCTGAGAGGAAAGACAAACAAAGGACTCTATGTTTCATTCTCATACTTTTCTAGGACCAAAGCCATCTGAATATTGAGGAATTAATTATGAGAAAGATAGACACACACACACACACACACACACACACACACGTACACTGAATTAAAAATGACTTATATAAATGCCTCGCTATGGGTATTAAGGAGGCCACGTATTGCTTGGAGCACTTGGTGTGGTGCATAAACATTGAATCTTGGAACACTGAAAAGATAAAATTAAATTTTAAAAAAGCATAAATTCAAGAAACTTTTACAAAAAAATCTGATGTCTTCATGGGAATGTGAGAATTTGTTAAATCCAAAGTAAAAATGTCATGTATTTTATAAAATAAAGTGCCCAATAACAATAAAAGCCTTTTGTAAAACAAATGAAAATAATTAAAATAATAAATTTAATAAAAGTGTCAAAAGACAAATTGATGAGAATCAACCAGAAAGCAAAAGCGAAACACAAAATCTGACACTTAAGACAGATAAGAGAATGAGAGGAATAATTTAAGATGACCCAACATATACTTATGGGCATTTCTGTAAATGCCGATGACATGAATTTCTTTTTGTCAAAACATTTCTTTACTCTTTAGTTAATATTATGAAAAAGAGCTTTTCTCTAAACCAATTTGTGAACTACACTGATGAAAGATGAGGTAAAGAGCACAGAAAAATAATATAATTAATCTATTAAATGGTATCTTCTTGGAAATACTAAATATTATCTTGAAAATAATTTCTTGATAAACCTCAAAATGAGGTAGACAGATATCTTAAATTTTCCTTGAGAGAAATTATGGTAATATAAGATGAAATCTATATATTCATGCTTATAAAATAACATGTTTCACAATACCATTGCATATTTTATATGTGAACAATACATCCCATGAGATGAAGCAAAGCTCTTGATGCATATCCTCAGACATAATGTGGTGTATGGCTATGTTGATAGATTGGGGAGGGAAGGGGAAATCAGTGATGTTGTAGGAAGGGGTAACTCTTTATCCACAGTGGCCTGAGTTACAAATAATGGTCTGGTATTTTGGATTTAGGAATCAAGAATTAGAGATGAGCATATTGTTTAAAATATTGATGAAGTACTAGGAAAAATTATAAACGAATGTGAAGAATTTGCCTTGGTGTCAAGAGGCATAAGTTATGGAACTGTCATTTTGTCCTGTGGTTTGTTGGTGCCATATCCATTCATTCTTGGAGTAATATACTAAAGTGATTTTAAAAAGTTATTTCAATTAGTAATTTACATGTACTCAAATTATTGCAGATGTGCATCTCCTAATCCTTTGCAAAATACCTGCATCAGGGTGCTGGGTCTATATGAAGCAATTGCTTTTCAATTATTGGGTGGTCACTGTCAATTTTCAGAGGAAAACCTGGGAAGCTGGTTGTGTTTATAAGTTAAAGACGCATTGCGTCTAACACGGAAGCCACTTGAGATACTGAATATCTGGTTACAAACTCTAATGTGAAGAATTATATTTTCATGTAAAAATAATTAGATTATTTTCCCCTTATTTTAATTTTACCCAATGACAATGAAAACTAGCCTATTTAATTTGCAAAATATTTGTACTTGCTTCAGTCTTTTAAACTTCGCTAGAATATTTGGGTCTGGCATCAGCATTACTGACTATGCAGAAGAGAAAAAGGGAAAGAGTTGGTTTCTTAGTGACTAGGAGAAGTAAGGCTTGAACCTGAACAAAGTCCACACATGGCAGAGAATATAGAACTCTACACTTTCATTGACCATCTCCACAGCGTGGAACCTACCATATGTCAAGATTTATGCTAGGAATTAATTTTATTTTATCCTGACCAAAGTCTCTTGAGGTTAATACAACCACCAATATGACGACAGATAGCTGATGATAAATCATGTTCAGAGAATTAAGTGAATTCTTTGGATGTCCTGTCTTAACATAGTTGGTAAGTAGATGCATATATTTATATACATTAAACTTGTATTTAAAAAGAATTCTATCTTAACACAAAATATTTTAGGCCACAATTATGAAGTAAAAAATGGTTAACTGTTCAGAACTAAATAGAAATCAAAATAAAAATATAAAAGCTTTAATTAATAATCTACTTTAGATGAAACAGAGTCAAGAATGCATAAAAGTTATTTATTTATAAATAAATTGTTTAAGTGCTTCTGTATTGCCAGTTCAAGATATTTCTTGTTTGCTCTCATCTGCAGTCTTAACCATAGTTTCTCTTGTTCCCTGCAAAACACAACTTTAATCAAGAGTGTAGAGAATACACACATCACTTCCAGATTCTCTCAGTGAACTCTAATCTATGTCCTGCCCTATACAAAAGTTGCCCTAGGTGATTTTCCTCACAATGAATCATTCTCCTTTTTCAATATCTCCTCTGTAAATTGCTTTGTAAATGTATATATTCAGTTTATTCCTACATCATAATGAAGAAGTTCCTCTAAATAATGTCATTTACAAATAATTTGCATATTGCCAATTTTAATTTACTTTAATAACATTTAACAAGGATTATCAGTATTACAGATATTCTTTTTCCTATGTTTCTCATGTTCCTATTCAATTGGAAGTAAAAGTTGAAAAACATCTCCCTTTATTGATTCACATATGTATGGAATAAAGAGATTTTTCAAATATAGGATCATTATTATAAAGATTCAATGTGGATTCCATGTGATGAGAAATAATTTATATAAAACTATACAGTGATCCAGTGGCAAATCTAGAAATGTGTCCTCTAGATACCAGACAATGTAGAGTTTTCTTCTGAAGCAAATGAATGTCAAAAATATATCATTCAGATCACTAAATATGTCTGGTCACAATCGATTTTGTCTGATTATTGCATAGCTCCAACAAGAATGTGCATTGAACTAAGAATTTTCTATCACTTTGCCAAAATTTTATAAGAATCTCAGACTAAAAAAAAAAATAGCACCAGTTTTCATATAAATTTGGGTTGCCTTCTCTTTTCAAGAACTCTATCATACTTTTGTATGTACTTTATCAAAATAAGCTTCTTTACTCACCTATAGGGGAAGAGTTCCCTAAAGGACCTATCAGACCTTTTTCCCCAGGACTACCTTGAACCTACTGGCTGCACAGAGTCTACCTCGGTTCATTGAAAAATGTGTTCACACTTGTATCTGTAATGTCTGTAGATAATAATTATTTTGCATTGCTTTCAGTTATATAGGTTTTAACATATTGTGAAATGACTTTCCTAGAATGAATCAGATTACAGAGAGGAGAATCCTCTGGAGTCTTGCCGAAGACAGTGCCCTACAGTATCTCTGCAATGAGTCATACATGGAATTTTTTGTGCCTTCTAATGTTTCCATAACAGTTTCTATTAAAAAGAATATACAGTACAGAGTTCAGAATGTTTTAGTGACTTAGGAATTAATGCTCTTTTTAAATACTTACACAATGTGTATTCTTATTTGTTTAGATGGTTATAGAGCTTGTGCCCCTAAAGATTTTATAATACACAGAGATATAAAATGCACAGTATTAATATGTGCATGTTACTGTTGCTTCTATATATACCTTCATGAAATATCACAATTGTGTATTAGAACTGATAAATACATAAGTTGATAGATATATGGAGAGATATCTGATTTATCAGTATATACTTTGAGTTTAGGTTCAGATTGAAGTGAAGTTTATTTTGCTTTATTGCAAAGCATGCTGCAGATTTTTGGAGCCAATGCTAGATCTAATGCTAGCAGTCTCTTACTATAAATGTGAACTTGGATTAGTGAATTCACTCTCTGAGCCCCTACCTCACAAGTAGAGCAGATCAAAATCATGAGATATGATTCTTAGAATGGATATTATCCAATTTGAAAAAAGATAATGAGAGTTGGAGAGAACGTGGAGAAAACACATCAATTGAGCACTATTGATGGAACTGAAAGTTAGTACACCCATTATGGAAAATAGTATAGAAGTTCTTCAAAAATTTAAAAGTAAAAATTTCTATGTTCCAACAATTCCACTTCTGGATATATATGCAAAGGAAATAAAATAATATAAAATCAAATTTGAAGCTATGCTTTACTCTTGTAATCATTATTGCAGTGTGACTCACAATAGATAAAATATGGAAATTAATTTTACACATGCATTGACAAATGGATGTAAAAATGAAATAACAGCAACATGGAAGAACCTGGAGGACATTGAGAGAAGTGAAATAAGCCAAACACAGAAAGACAAACATGTTATAATTATAATTATACATGAAATCTAATAGTCAATCTTTAGAAGTAAAGAGAAGAATGACAAGTGTCAGTGACTACAGGCAGTGAGAAATGGGAAGATGTGAGTCAAATGCTAAGTTTCCAGGATATATGTTGAAAATACCTATTTATAGCAATTTATATATAGTTAACAACATTGTATATTAGAAATTTTCTGTTACTGAAGACCTCACTAGTTAGTAATGTTCTTACACACACACACACACACACACACACACACACTAATTGAATTGCTGGATATGCACTTTGATTGTAGTGATTATTGTAAAATGTAAGTATCTTAAATGAAGCTGTGCACCTTAAATATACAAAATTTTTGTCACTTATACCTAAATAAATCTGAAGAACAAACAAAAAGTACAACAAGATTGAATGGCATAATTTGTACTGGATATGTAAAATCTGAGTGGCATGAGTGACCCATGCACAGTAGCTGTGATATTTTTTACCACCTTAACCACTGTCACTAAAATCAACATACTTACCATCATACATTTTTATCCATACACATGTCATCCTTGGATTTCTCAGGGACATTCTTCCTAAAGAGTTGAGAAAACACTCACTGATTTTCACAAAGCATCCTACTTTGCTCTCACAGATGTAACTATTATTGCACTGGAAAGTTAGTGACAGGAAAGGAAAATTTTATTTTATTTTTTTATTTTTATGTATTCTTAAGTTAACTTATTTTAAATTATTGTATTTATTTATTTAACAGAAAACACAAGTAAAGGGAGCAGGAGAGAGATAAGCAGGCACCCCACCCATCAGGGAGCCAGATGCAATTCTCACTATCAGGACTCTGGGATCATGACCTGAGCCTAAAGCAGAAGTTTAACTGACTTTGCCACCCAGTTGCCCCAAAGTCATTTTTAATGCCATGGTTAAACACAGAAAGCAGTACAGTTGGGCAAAATTTGTGTTAAAAAATAATCCTATTCTTTTGGACCCAACTATCTCCTTCATATATGGACATGTCCATAGATTGACAAAGGAAGTGTACACTTTTGAATAAAGATGCAAAGTAGGCAAAAACATTAATACTGATGCAAAACAATTAAAATAAATGAATTAAAAGAAAAAGAGAACCAAGGCAGAGGTATTTGTTTAAGCTCTCCTCGACCTGCGGGAATGGTGGCAACAGAATGATTTGAGACTAATCTGTGGGGAAAGAGGGGGAACCAGATTTGATGCTTGAAAAAAAGGTAAAATAATAATAAAAATGCATCTTTATAATCAATCCCTTGTTGTAGGCAAGTTCTCCAAAACCAATACCTGGCACCCCTCCAACAAACAAATGAGAAAAAAGTTCTTGGATTATCTCATCAGGCCCTTTTCCTCCACTGCCTCCGCTGCGGGGAGGGCTTCTGGACAGCACTCAGCTGGGCCTCCTTTGCGGGGGCTGTGCAGACTGACCGGGCTGAGCAGTCCCCCTCTTCCATGACCACCACTCCCTCCAGCCCCCATATACAGGAAAGAACTAGGAAATGCTTATTTTCTACCATCACTGTTGAGGATTTCACTCTCCCAAGCTTTATTCCCTGAGTTTCATGTGAGCCCATGGAAATCCTACCCAATATGAATCAACACTGTCCTTACAAAGGCCCTCGTCCATTTCCCTTCCAGAGAGCACATTTATTAACTAGCCCCTAAACCATTTTCTAAAGTAAACAGTGTAACTCTGCTCAATCAGACTCCAGTTAAAATCTTCTGTTTCCAAAGTGGACCAACTCTTCCATAGATGACATCACTCATTTCCTAAACTGACAACCTGAAAACGGGAATGATTTCCTTCCACTCAGTAATCCACAATGCCTGGGTACCTGGGTGACTCGGTTGAGTGACTGCCTTCAGCTCAGGTCATGATCCTCAAGTCATGCATCAGGCTCCTAGCTCCAAAAGGGAATTTGCTTCTCCCTCTGAACTTCTCCCCTCTCATGCTCTGTCTCTCACTCTCAAGTAAGTAAATAAAATCTTTAAAAATTTCCACAAGGCCAAAGAATTCACCCAACAGAATCAACAGCTCTGTGATCACATCCTACAGGTGCATGAAATCAGCTGTACAGAATCTAAAATAAAATTCAGGATACCTAGGCCATACTAAAGCATTCTTTTTATTTTTTTAATCTTATTTATTTATTAGACACGAGAGAGATCACAAGCAGGCAGAGCAGCAGGCAGAGAGAGAGGGGAAGCAGGCTCCTCGATGAGCAGAGAGCCGGATGCGATGTGGGGCTTGATCCCAGTACCCTGATACCATGACCTGAGCTGAAGGCAGAGGCTTAACCCCCTGAGCCACCCAGGGGCCTCTAAAGCATTCTTTATTTAGTTGCAATATCCCGCCTCTTCAAGGGGTCCATGACAGGCTCTGGACTCAAAATACATTTCCTTTCTCAGTGCAGAATATGTCTGTTTCAAATTCAATTATTGTTCTAAAAATTCCTTGTGTTCAAATTCTCACATTTTCATGTCCATTTGCATTCATATATTTACTATATATTTTGTCAGAGAGAACTTTTTATATTAAACTGATCATTTTTACATGGATATATTACCATTTAGTGAAGATCCTACTTTAATTTACCATAAACTTAGAAAAGTACATTGATGCTTGTAGATATCAACCACTGATTCAAATATCAATTCCATCATATTTATTACCATTTCACAATAGATTATAAGGTACAGCAGCAATTCTGTCAAGATTTCAATAACGTTTTCTTGGGGTTTAAAGAGAGCTTCATTTTTTTAAAGCACACAAGTATGTACACAATGTATTTACTCTTTAAGTTTTAATTAGATATCTAAATAAAAATATGAGATACATAAGATATATAAAAATGCATATCTTTTAAATCAACTTTACTCAACTAAAATTTTCCTTTCACTTTCCATAGTTAATGAAATACTTGAATGTATTAATTATCAATTATATATTTTTTCTATGAAATTGGATTTTATTAATCATTTTTTAATTTATTTTCAGCATAACAGTATTCATTGTTTTTGTACCACACCCAGTGCTCCATGCAATCCATGCCCTCTCTAATACCCACCACCTGGTTCCCCCAACCTCCCACCCCCACCTCTTCAAACCCTTCAGATTGTTTTTCAGAGTCCATAGTCTCTCATGGTTCACCTCCCCTTCCAATTTCCCCCAACTCCCTTCTCCTAACTCCCCATGTCCTCCATGCTATTTGTTATGCTCCACAAATAAGTGAACTCATATGATAATTGACTTTCTCTGCTTGACTTATTTCACTCAGCATAATCTCTCACAGTCCCGTCCAGTCCATGTTGCTACAAAAGTTGGGTATTCAGTCCATGTTGCTACAAAAGTTGGGTATTCATTCTTTCTGATGGAGGCATAATACTCCATAGTGTATATGGACCACATCTTCCTTATCCATTTGTCCGTTGAAGGGCAACTTGGTTCTTTCCACAGTTTGGCAACTGTGGCCATTGCTGCTATAAACATTGGGGTACAGATGACCCTTCTTTTCACTACATCTGTATCTTTGCACCAGTAGTGCAATTGCAGGGTCATAGGGAAGTTCTAATTTTAATTTCTCAATTATAATATTTTGTTAAGATGGTTCTTTATTAATTCTAATCATAATTATCTTAAGCATTTGCAGAAGTATCTCAACCTTAAATGATAAATAAAAATAAAAATACCGGAAGGCATGTACCTTTTATCAGCTTGTATAGTTACAAACTTACTGGTTTGGAGAGCTGACATTGGTCCTCCCATCTTCAATGGAATGAAGTCATTTTTCTTTCTTTCTTTTTTTAAAATTTTATTTATTTGACAGACAGAGATCACAAGCAGGCAGAGCAGCAGGCAGAGAGAGAGGAGGAAGCAGGCTCCCCGTGGAGCAGAGAACCCGATGTGGGGCTCGATCCCAGGACTTTGGGATCATGACCTGAGCTGAAGGCAGAGGCTTAACCCACTGAGCCACCCAGGCGCCCCTGAAGTCATTTTTTCTGAGTCAACATTGAATATTTTTTAAAGCAGTCTGTATACTTTTTTCTCATCCCTACCCTTGACATTTGAGATAACTCCGTAAAGACTAAATGGGGATCATGATTTTCAGGACATCTTTGGAGACTAAGGATAACACGTGGTGTTTTGTGTGTGTGTTCACTTGACAATGTCCACTGAGGCTTTAATCCACTGAGCCACCCAGGCACCCTGCTGTTTTTTTTTTTTTTTTAATTTTCTCTAAAAATTTTATTTATTTATTTGGCAGAGAGAGACACAGCATGAGAGGGAACACAAGCAAGGTAAGTGGGAAGAGAAGCAGGCTTCCAGCAGAGCAGGGTGTCCCAGGTAGGGCTTGATCCCAGGACCCTGGGATCATGACCTGAGGTGAAGGCAGATGCCTAATGACTGAGCCACCCAGGCTCCCCATGTGTAGCTGTTTTAATAGGTGAGTTCAAGGTCAATCCAGAGGGAACAAATATACTTATACAGACTTCTTGAATGTTATGTCTTCATGTATAAGTTCTTTCTATATTTTGGATATTAAGCCCTTACTGGATGTATTATTTGCAAATATCTTCTCCCAAACAGAAGATTGCCTTTTTATATTGTTGATGGTTTCTTTCACTGTTAAAAAAAAAAAAAAATCAAACAAAACAAACAAAACAAAACAAAACAAAAAAAACAGACAAACAAAACAATGCTTCTGTAGTCCCAAGGGTTTAATTTGGTTTTCTGTTTCTCTTGTCAGAGAAGTCTTGTCTAGAAATCTGTTTCTATGGCTGATGTCAAGTCAGTAATTTCTTTTCTGAGAAATTTTTGATAATATCCATTTTGAGTTTATATTTGTGTATGATGTAGTAAGTGACAGAGTTAAATTGTTTTCCATTAAGCTGTCCAGTTGTCACAGCACCAATTACTGAAAAGACTGCCCTTTCTCTCATTGTACATTCTTATCCACCTTTTTATAGATTAACTGACTATGTATGTGTGAGTTGTTTTTTTTTTAAGATTTTGTTTATTTGACAGACAGAGATCACAAGTAGGCAGAGAGGCAAACAGAGAGAGAGGAAGGGAAGCAGGCTCCCTGATGAGCAGAGAGCCCGATATGGGGCTTGATCCCAGGACCCTGGAATCACGACCTGAGGTGAAGGCAGAGGCTTTAACCAGCTGAGCCACCTAGGCGCCCCCTATGTGTGAGTTTTTTTTCTGAGTTACTTTGTTGTATTGATCTATGTGTCAGTTTCTATGCCAGCTCCATAAGGTTGAGCTATTATTATTATTATTATTATTATTATCAATTTAGCTTTGTAATAGCTTGAAACCTGGGCTTGTGATAATTCCAGTTTTGTTCTTTTTTCTCAAGATGGCCTTCTCTCTTGGGTTACCACATTGTTTGGATTACTATCGCTTTATATTTAATTTTCAAAACAGGAACACTGAGTCATCCCATCTTATTCTTCCTCAGAGTTCTTTGAATGCATGAAGGTTTCTCTTCTGTTAATATGTTGCATTATATATATTTACTTTCATATGTTGAAGAATCCTGGCATTCCAGGATTAAATCCAACTAGGTCATAGTGTATAATACTCTTCATGTACTGATGAATTCTGAGTGCCAATATTTTATTAAAAGCTTACATAAAGAGTGATATCCAGACCAATATCTTTTATGGCATTTGTATGAGGGCAATGTTGGCCTTATGGAATGAGTTAGAATGTATTCTTTTCTCTTCTGGTTTTTGAAAGAGTTGGAAAAGAATTGGTTTGAATTTGTCTTTGTACACTTGGGAAAATTAACCAGTGAAGTCTTTTGGCTCAAGGACTTTCTTAGTTGAATGTATATAATTATGTATTCAATCGCCTTACTAGTTATAGATGAACTCAATTTTATATTTCTTCATGAATCAGTCTGGGTAGTATGTTGTTTTGGGGAATTAGCCCACTTGTTCATGGTTATCCAACATGTTAATATCTATTTATTAATATTGGGTTCATAATTTTTATATCTGTAAAACTTACAATAATGTACCTACTCTCACTGCTTATGTTAATATTTTGAGGTTTATTTCTTTTATTTTTTTTCTTGGTTAATATAGCTAAAGTTGTATTAATTTTCAAAGAATCCTGCTTTAGTTTTGATGTATTTCTTTGATGCTTTTTCTATACTACTATTATTTGCTATCTCTTCTGTAATCTTTATTACTGCTTTGCATTCATTAGCTTTAGATTTAACTTTTTTCTTTCTCTACTTGATTAAGTTATAACAGTTTCTTGTTGACTTGAGAACTTTCTTTTTTTAATTTAAATTTTTACTTCCATTAATTCTTCTTTAGGACTTTTTATCTGAACTTCATAAGTTTCAGTATCTTTATTTCTACTTTCATATGCTTCAGGTTGTTTTTTTTTTTTTAATATCTATTGTAAATCCTTAAGCCTCTTAGTTTTTAATAGTAGTATTGTTTAATGTCCATATAATTGAGTTCTAGTTTTTCTTCTGTTATTCGTTGCTTTATGTAAGCTTTATGTAAGCTTCATTACATTTTATCAGAAAAGATATTTTATGTGTTTCAATATTTTAATGTTTTTTATAACTTGTTTCCTGGCCTAACATATGTTCAATCTTGGTGACTGGTCCATATAGATTAAGAAAATTGTATATTCAGATATTGTTTAGGGAAGTGTTTTGTATATATCTCTTAAGGTTGATTAGTTTATAATATTTGAAAAGACTCACCCTGTTTTTAATTGTAACTACTGTCTGGCTATTCAATCCATGATTGAAAGAGCAATCCTGAAGTTTCCAACTATTATTTAAAATAGTCTCCAACCAGTTTTTCATTCAGTTATTCCAATATTTGCTTTCCATATTATGGGAATTTGATATTTGGTGCATATATGCTTATAATTGTTATATCTTCTTTGTTCAAATTCAACTATAACTAATACATAATGTCTGTTTATCTCTTAAGAACAAGTTCTGACATAAAGTCCACTTTGGCTGATATTGCTATAACTCCATATTTTTCTGTCTATGCTTTGAATGGATTATGTATTATTTTCACAAACTTTCATTTTCATGGAAATGGGTCTTTATAAATATAAATTGAAATATTATACAGAGTCTATATATTCATTCTAACAATGTATGGCAGAACTGGGGTACATAATCCATTTATATTTACAGTAATTTCTGATGAATACAGCATATATTTTGCCATTTGTTATCTGAATGTATTCTAATTTATTTGTTTCTTATTCCCTCAGCACTAATGTGTGTGTGTGTGTGTGTGTGTGTGTGTGTGTGTGTATGTAATTGATTTTATTTTGTAGTGGCATGTTCAAATTCCTTTTCCTTTCCATTTGTATAAATAGAGATTTTTTTAAGGTTATAATGAGGATTAGGTATTACATATTAAAGATTTAAAATTTCAATTTGAATTGTTACTTAATTTTTTGACATGTTTCAAGTATTTATTTAAAATCTAATTACTTAATATATAGGGTAATATTGGTTTCAGGAGTAGGATTTAGTGATTCATCTCTTCTATAGAACATTTAGTGCCCATCACAAGTGTCCTCCTTCATTCCCATTATCCATTTAGCCCATCCCCCACCCACCTTTCTCCATAAGCCCTCAGTTTGTTAACTACATTTAAGAGGCTCTTATGATTTGTTTCCATCTCTATCTCTTTTTTCTCCTTCCCCTATATTCATTTGCATTTTCCTTAATTTAATCTTATATAAACTCTATTAGTATACAGAATTCTTCATCATTTTAAATATTAATTACATGAAATAATTCTTTAAATTTCATACACACACAAATAATACTCATACATGTGTCTTCTAATTTCTTTGGGAAGCTAAAATTAAGCTTACAAATCCATATTACAACATTATTTTATTTCAACCTGAATGTCTCCCTTTGACATTTACTGTAACACAGGTCTAGTAAAAATAACCTTTCACTACATTTATGTACCAGAAAGTGTCTTACTGATTTTCTTCCTTTTTAAAAGGAAAATTTTCCAGTTATAATATTTTTTGTACACCATCATATAATAATGAAACTTGCAAATCTTAGAGCTGAGAAAGCTACACGGACAGCACCTATGACAAGGAGAGTCTTTACACATGGAGGGAGGAACATTGGAATAACATCAGACCTGTACACAGAAATCTGGCAGACTAAAAATGCTGGCAAGATGTATCTAGGATACTAAATGAGAAGACCATACAGCAAGGACACATTATCCAGAAAGGCTGTTTTTCAGCATGGAAGGAGAGATAAAGAATTTCCAGGATAAGCAGAATCTAAATAATATTTTATTACCAAGTCAGCCCTGCCAGAAATCTTATGAGAGGTTCTTTAAGCAATGAGACGACAAAAGTAACATACAACAGAAAGGAACAGAGACCTTCTAAAGAAACAGGGACTTTGCAGGCAACACAATGGCAGCAATTTCATGCCTTTCAATATTGTTTCTGAATGTAAATGGGCTCAATGTTCCAAACAAAAGACAAAGGATATCACATAAGATAAAATATATCATATAGGACCCATCCATATGCTGTCTACAGGAGACTCATTTTAGACCTAACCAGACCTCCAGACTGAAATTACGGGGATGAGGAACCATTTACAGCACTAATGGATCTCAAAAGAAAGGTGAGGTACCAATCTTCATATCAGACATATTGGATTTTAAACCAAGACAGTAATAAGAGATGGAAAGGCACAAAATATCATACTTAAAGGGTCGATCCAACAAGAAGATCAAACAATTTTAAATATCTATGCCCCCAAAATGGGAGTAGCCAACTAATAAAAGTAAGAAGCATACTTATAATCATACATTTATACTAGGAAATTCAACACTCCACTCAAAGTGATGGAGAGATCATCCAAGCAGAAGATCAATCAAAAAGAAATAAGAGCTTTGAATGACACCCTGGAACAGATGGACTTCAAAGATATAAAGAGAACATTTAATCCTAAAACAAAAGAATACCCATTCTTCTGAGCTGCAAACAGAACTTTATCCAAAATAGATCAAATACTGGGTCACAAATCAGTTCTTCACCAGTATCAAAAGCTTGAGATTCTCTCCTGCATTTATTCAGACAACAATTCTTCGAAACTGGAACCCAATCAGAAGAGGAAATTTGGAAGGAATTCAACACTTAGAGGTTAAAAAGCATCTTGCTAAAGCATGATTGGGCCAACCAGGAAGTTGAAGAAGAATTTACTAATTTATTGAACCTAATGAAAATGAAAACACATGATTTCAAACCCATGGGATACAGAAAAGCTGGTCCTTAGAGAATTTATATAATCATCCAAGACTCTCAAAAAATTAGAAAAATCCAAAATGCACAAGCTAACCTTACACCTAAAGAACCTTGTGAAAGAACAGCAGGTGGAGCTGAAACCAAGCAGTATAAGAGAAAGAATAAAGATTAGAGCATAATTCAATGGAATAGTAACTAGAAGAACAGCAGAGCAGATCACCAAAAGTAGAAGCTGGTTCTCTGAATGAATTAATAAGTTTGAAACCTCTGGCCAGACGTAGCCAAAAGAAAACATAAAGGACCCAAATTAATAAAATCAGGAAGGAAAGGGGAGAGATCATGACCAATGCAAAAGAAACAGAGGATTGTTAGAACATAATTTCACTAACTATATGCCAAAAAAATGGGCCATCTGGAAGAAATGGATGCACTCTTAGAAACATATAAACTACTAAATCTTAATCAGGAAGAAAGAGAAAATCTCAACAGACCCATAACCAACAAGGAAATTGAAGCAGTAATCAAAAACTTAACAAAAAAATAAAACAAACAAACAAAAATAAAACAACAACAAAAACGAAAGAAATCAAGAGTCCATGGTCAGATAGCTTCCCAGGGGAATTCTACCAAACATTTAAAGAAGAAATCATACCTATTCTACTGAAACTGTTTGCAAAAAATTGAAATGGAAGAAAGATTTCAAACTCATTTTATGAGGCCAAACATTATCTTGATCCCAAAAGCAGACAAAGACCCCATCAAAAATGAGAATTACAGATGAATAACGCTGATGAATTCAAATGCCATATCACACTGCAAGATATTAGCCAATAGGATCCCATGGTTGATTAAAACCCCTCAAAATATAGGGATAGAGGTACCATATCTCATATCATAAAAATCATTTATGAAAAGCCCATCACAAATATTCTCAATGGGGAAAAACAGAGAGCTTTCCCATTAAGGTTAGGAATAGGACGGAGATGACCACTCTCACTAGTTTGGTTCAAGATAGTACTAGAAGTCCTAGCCTCAGCATTCAGACAACAGCAAAGAAGTGAAACTGTATCTCTTTGCATGGGACAATATACTTTATGTGGAAAACACAAAAGACTTCACCCCTAAAAATTTGAACTCACACAGCAGTTCAGCAACGTGGCAGGATACAAAATCAATACACATAAATCAGTTGCTTGGTAGGCGAGATGGTGGAGAAGTAGGAAGCACTGTTTCAACTAGTCCCCTAAAGTGAGCTGATTATCTACCAAAGCACTGTGATCACCCATGAAATCAGCCCGAGATTAAAATTATATGGTTCTGGATTTCTACAGGGGCAGAAGATGCCAGTGGACAGGTAAAGTGGAGTGGGAACATCAGACTGATATTGGAAGATAAAGCAAAGTGGGAGGGAGCCACCAGAAGTGACCCATTGGAAAGTAATACCCCAATACGAGAGTGCCCTGTGATTGTGGACCAGCATTAACTTGGAGTCTGGCTGAAAGCACTCAAAAAGAGCAAAATATCTTAAGGGGAAATTGGAGGAACTGGGTGGTTAGGGAGAGGAGCTTAAGCCCATGGACCCAGGGTGGCCACTGCTGATGCTGAGCCAGAGAGATTGCAGCAAAGAAGCCAGGCATTGTTCCTTAAGCTGCAGGCTCACGTGAGATCATCTGGATGGCAGCGTGCAAGAGAGAGTCTGGTGTGGATATCAGTGAGCACTCTCTAGAAACACAGCCTTTTGCACACTGCACACGCACTGCATGACCAGGGTCTGAGTGGCACTCCACACCCTCCCCTGAGAGAGGTACCTGCAGGAGCTAGCCAGTGCTCTCTAGGACAGGGAGTCTCTGAACAATCCCAGCGCAGGCCAGAGTGAAAATCTCAGTGTGCTATCTCTGGTTGGGATCTCTCTGGCAGTCTGGACCTCTCCAGACAGCTGAGGCAAAGGCCACCACTGGAAGCCAGCTCTCTGGGCTAGTGCTTCTCATGGTTTAGGGTAAAAGTGGGAGTTCCAGTGACCCCTGAGACTGTGACTGGGAATATGCTCTGCCAGCAGCAGAGGAGTAATTTATGTGCTCAGGAGTACCCAGAAGGGAACTGATGGAGGCTTCTCTCAGAGATGGAGTTCTGGGTGCAGTTTAACTTCCTCTAAAGCTCCAAAGAACAGCCAAAAGCCACCAAGGGGGGGGGAATGAAAAACAAAGCAAACAAATAAACAAACAAACAAAAAATACTCCAGAAAACAAAAGCCTGAAAAACTGGTTTCCTCAGAGCCCAGCTCCTTGAAAAGGGGGCAGGAGGACTCAATTCTAGCAAGATAGCCTGAAAAAACACATGGTAGATCCCCTCCCACAGAAAGCCAGCCAAGACAAAACAAAACAAACAAACAAACAAAAAGCAAGTAGACAACCACCAATATATCATAGATACAACGTTTATTTTTAATTCGTTCCCAGTATTCTTATTCTTTTCAAATTTTTTACATACTTTCTTAACCTATTTACCATCAGAATGAGATGTTCACTATAAGAAATTCCATAATAACCTTTACTTGAACTTTTTTGATACAAATACCTGTGTTTTTCTTTTGATTTTCAATTTTTTTTACTTTTTTATTTTATTATTGTTTTAATATTCATATAGAGATAAGCTTCAAGGTAACCCCCTTTCCCCAGTCAATGTTACCCATATATATAAACCAGTTTAATCCCCCTCTATCTCAGGAAAATTGAGTCCTTTAACAAATATATCAAGATACATCCAGGGAGATTCAAAATAACCTTACTCAAAATAAATAAATAAATAATTAAAATAAATAAATAAATAAATAAATAAGCTTACTTGCCCACACTGAGATTTTATAACTACCCCCCCATATTTTTCTTCTGTCACTGTTTCTGTGTATTTGTTTTTGCTCTGGTAGTATATAAATCTTATACTTGGGGTTAATTTTGGCTGGGTTCTTTTTTTTTTTTTTCTTCTCATTTACTTTTGTTTGTCTTTTTGTTTGTCTGATTTTGTTTGTATACTTTATAAATCTTACCTTTGGGGTCCGTTCGGGCTGGGTTTCTCTTTCCTTTTTTCTTACTTTTTTACCTCTCTCTCTCTCTCTTTTTCTCTCTCTCTCTCCCTCACTCGCTCTTTTTCTTTTTTCTTTATTTTTGGTGGAGACTCCCGACTGCTCAGAAACATTCCAGAGTGCACCTTGTCTGCACCACAGTTGATATATTCAGCTACACATCCCTTCAGCCATATCTCACCAAAATGAGTAGGAGGAGGAATGCCAAACAGAGGAAAAATTCAGAGACTGGGTCCTCTCCATCAGAGCTAATGGATGTTGACATAAACAGTATAACAGAAAGGGAATTCAGGCCAACAATTATCCAGGCAATGGCTAGGTTGGAGAAAGCCTTTAGTGACAAAATGGAATTGATTAGGGCAGAAGTGAAAGCCACCAGGGATGATGTTAACAATGCTCTCAATGAGTTCCAATCTAATCTAAATACTCTAAAACTAGGGTAACTGAAGCAAAAGATAGAATAAGTGATCTGGAGGGCAAACTGATTGAGAAAATGGATCAGAAGTAACAGCTGGAACAAACAGCTTAGAAGCCATGAAAACAGAATGAGGGAAATAAATGACGCCATGAAACATTCCAACATCAGAATTATTGGAATCCCTGAGGGGGAGGAAAAAGAAAGAAAATAGAGGATATAGTTGAATAAATTCTCCATGAAAATTTTCCACCTGCCATATGGAAGCAGCATTCATGTCCTAGAAGCAGAAAAGTCTGTCCCCAAGATCACAGAATCTAGAAAGACCTTGAGACACTTGATTGTAAAAATGATGAACCATAATTTTAGACAGGAGTTCCTGAAAGAAGCTAGGGGGAAGAGATTCCTTAGGTACAGAAGAAAGTCCATCAGAATAACGTCAGACCTGTCCACAGAAACCTGGCAAGCCAGAAAGGGCTGGCAAGATGTATTCAAGGCACTAAATGAGAAGAACATGCAGTCAAGAATACTTTATCCAGCAAGACTGACATTCAAAATAGATGGAGAGATATAGTTTACAAAGACTGACAAGGTTTAAAATAGTATGTCACCAACAAGGTAGCACTACAAGAAATATTAAGGGGGACTTCCATAAAAGAGAGAAAAAAAAAAACAGGAATATCATTGAACAGAAATTTATGCAGATAATCTATTAAAACAGAAACTTCACAGGTAACACAATATCAATAAAAACTTATCTCTAAATAATCACTCTCAACGTGAATGGCTTAAATGTGCCCATAAAATGGCACAAGGATGCAAATTGGATAAAACTATAGGACCCATCCATAGGTTGTATACAAGAGACCCATTTTGAACCTAAGGATACATCCAGACTGAAAGTGAAGGGAGGGAGAAGCATCTTTCATGCCAATGGACCTCAGAAGAAGGTTGGGGTAATGAATCTCATATCAGATAAATTAGATTTTAAACAAGACTGTAGTCAGAGATAAAGAAGGACACTACATCATTCTTAAAGGATCTATTCACCAAGAAGATCTAACAATTGTAAATATTTCTGCCCCCAATATGGGAACAGCCAATTACATAAGACAACTGTTAATCAAGATAAAGAGTCATATTGATATGAATACATTATTAATAGGGGATCTTAACATACCACTCTCAGTAATAGACAGATAACCCAAGCAGAAAATCAATAAAGAAACAAGAGCATTGAATGACACATTGGACCAGATGGACCTCATAGATATATACAGAACATTCTACCCTAACACAACATAATATGCCTTCTTCACAAGTGTACATGGAACCTTCTCCAGAATAGACCACATCTGGGTTACAAATCAGGGCTCAACTGATACCAAAAGACAGAATATTCTCTGCATATTCTCAGATCACAATGCTTTGAAATGGGAGCTCAATCACAAGGAAAAGTATGGAAAGAATTAAAATACCTGGAAACTAAAGACCACCTTACTTAAAAATGCTTGAATCAACCAGGAACTCAAAGAAGAACTTAAAGAATTCATGGGAACCAATGAGAATTAAGACACTTCAGTCCAAAACCTATGGGATACAGCAAAGGTAGTCCTTAAGGGGAAATACAGAGCATCCAAGCCTCCCTCAAAAAAAATCTGAAAAATCCAGAATACACCAGCTGTCTTCACACCCTAAGGAACTGGAGAATCAACAACAAATTAGCCAACTCCACACACAAGAAGGGAAATAATCAAGATTAGAGCAGAGATCAATGGATAGAAACTAGAGAGAGAGTAGAAAGCATCAATGAAACTAGAAGCTGGTTTTTGGAAAGAATCAATAAGATAATAATCCATTGGCCAAACTAATCCAAAAGAAAAGAAAGAAGTCCCAAAATAATAAAATTATGAATGAAAAAGGAGAGATCACAACTATCACTGAGGAAAAAGAAACAATAATTAGATATTATTATCAACAGTTATATGCCAATAAGTTAAGCAACCTAGATGAAATGGATGCATTCCTGGAAACCTACAAACTTCCAAAACTGAATCAGGAAGAAATGGACAACATGAATAGACCAATATTTACTAACAAGATTGAAGCAGTGATCAAAAACCTCCCAATAAACAAGAGCCCAAGACCAGAGGGATTCCCTGGGGAATTCTACCAAACTTTCAAAGAAGAAATATTACCTACGCTCCTGAAGGCATTTCAAAAATTTGAATCAGAAGGAAAACTTCCAGACTTTTTTTATGAAGCTAGCATTACCCTGATCCCCAAACCAGGCAAACACCCCACCATAAAAGGAGAATTTCAGGCCAATATCCCTGATGGGTATGGATATTAAGATTCTCAACAAGATCCTAGCTAATAGGATCCAACAGTACATTAAAAAGCTTATTCACCAAGACCAGGTGGGACTTTTCCCTGGCTGGCAAGTGTTGTTCAACATTTGCAAATCAATCAATTTGATAGAAAAAAAAAACTGTAAGAGAGGAGAGAAAAACCACATGGTCCTCTCAATTGATGCAGAAAAGCATTTGACAAAATCCAGCATCCGTTCCTGATTAGAATGGTTCAAAGGATAGGAATAGAGGGAACATTCCTGAACTTCATAAAATCTATCTATGAAAAACCCACAGTGAATATCATCCTTAATGGGAGAAAAGCTGACAGCCTTCCCTCTGAGATCAGGAACATGACAAAAATGCCCACTCTCACTACTCTTGTTCAACATGGTATTAGAAGTCCTAGCAACAGCAATCAGACAACAAAGAGATATAAAAATACTCAACTTGGCAATGAAGAAGTCAAACTGTCTTTGCAGATGACATGATACTTTATATGGAAAACCCAAAGGACTCTACCCCCAAACTACTAGAACTCATACAGCAATTCAGTAATGTGGCAGGACACAAAACCAATGTACAGAAATCAGTTGCTTTCTTATACACTAACAATGAAAATACAAAAAGGGAAATTAGATAATTGATTTCATTTACTATAGCACCAAGAACCATAAGATACCTGGGAATAAACCTAACCAAAGAGGTAAAGGACCTGTACCCTAGGAAATACAGAACACTCATGAAAGAACTTGAAGAAGACACAAAAAGATGGAAGACCTTGCATGCTCATGGATTGGAAAAATAAACATGATTGAAATGTCTATACAGACTAGTGCAATCTATACTTTCAATGTCATTCTGATCAAAATACCACCGGCATTTTTTAAAGAGCTGGAGCCAACAATCCTAAAATTTGTATGGAATCAGAAGAGAACACGAAATGCTAAGGAAATGTTTAAAAAGAAAAACAAAACAAAACTGGGGGCATCATGTTGCCTGATTTCAAGCTTTACTACAAAGTTGTGATCACCAAGAGAGCATGATACTGGCATAAAAACCAACACATAGACCAGTGGAATAGAGCAGAGAAACCAGATATGGACACTCAACTCTGTAGTCAAATAATATTTGACAAACAGGAAAAAAAAATCCAGTGGAAAAAAGACAGTCTCTTCAATAAATGGTGCTGGGAAAATTGAACAGCAATGTGTAGAAGAATGAAACTCAGCCATTCTCTTACACCATACACAAAGATAAAATCAAAATGGATAACAGACCTCAATGTGAGGCAGGAACCCATCATAATCCTAGAGGAGAACATAAGCAGTAACCTGTTTAACAGGGGCCACAGCAACTTCTTTCAAGATATGTCTCCAAAGCAAAGCGAAAATGAATTTTTGGGACCTCATGAAGATCAAAAGCTTCTACACAGGAAATTAAACAGTCAACAAAACAAAGAGGCAACCCACGGAATGAGAGAAGATATTCACAAATGACAGCACAGTCAAAGGGCTGATATCCAGGATTTATAAAGAACTTCTCAAACTCAACACACACAAAACAGATAATCATGTCAAAAAATGGGCAGAAGGCATGAACAGACATGCCACCAATGAAGACATACAAATGTGTAAGAGACACATGAAGAAATGTTCATCATTAGCCATCAGAGAGATTCAAATCAAAACCACATTGAGGGGGCGCCTGGGTGGCTCAGTGGGTTAAGCCGCTGCCTTCGGCTCAGGTCATGATCTCAGCGTCCTGGGATCAAGTCCCGCATCGGGCTCTCTGCTCAGCAGGGAGCCTGCTTCCCTCTCTCTCTCTCTCTCTCTCTCTCTGCCTGCCTCTCCATCTACTTGTGATCTCTCTCTGTCAAATAAATAAATAAAATCTTAAAAAAAAAAAAAAAACACATTGAGATACTACCTTACACCAGTTAGAATGACCAAAATTAGCAAGACAGGAGACAAAGTGTGTTGGAGAGGATGTGGAGAAAGGGGATCCCTGTTATACTGTTGGTGGGAATGCAAGTTGGTGTAGTCACTTTGGAAAAAGTGTGGAGATTCCATAAGAAATTAAAAATAGAGCTTCCCTATGACCCTGCAATTGCACTACTGGATATTTACCCCAAAGATACAGATGTAGTGAAAAGAAGGGCCCTCTGTACCCTGATGTTCATATCAGGAGTGGCCACATTCGCCAATCCGAGGGTAAAACCAAGATGCTCTTCAACAAACAAATGGATAAAGAATATGTGGTCCATATACACCATGAAGTATTATGCCTCCAACAGAAAGGTTGAATACCCAACTTTTGTATCCACATGGATGGGACTGGAAGAGATTACGCTGAGTGAAATAAGTCAAGCAGAGAAAGTCAATTATCATATGGTTTTGCTTATTTGTGGAGCATAAGAAATAACATGGAGGACATGGAGAGATGGAGAGGAGAAGGGAGTTGTGGGGAATTGGAGGGGAGATGAACTATGAGAGACTATGGACTCTGAAAAATGATCTGAGGGTTTTGGAATTGAGGGCAGTGGAAGGTTGGGTGAGCCTGGTGGTGGGTACTACGGAGGGCAGGTATTATATGGAGCACTTTTTGTGGCACATAAACAATGAATTGTGGATCACTGAAAAGAAATTAAATGAATAAATAAAAATAAAGAATAAAAATAAAAATAAAACAAACACTGTATTGTGAGACATATAAAAGGGCAGTATAAGATAACAAAGGGGGACAACCCAACAAGAAGATATAACAATTGTAAATATTTATGCACTCACCCCATGAGCACCAAATACTTAAAAACAGTTAATGACCAACATAAAGGAACTACCAGAAATAGTATGGGACCTTAAGCTGTACTTATATCAGTGAATAGATCATCTAGACAATGAATTTTGGAACACTGGAAAAAATAATAAAATTAAAAAAAAAAAAAAAACTCAACCAGTCTGGGAAAAGTATAAATGCATGGAGGTTAAATAACATGCTACTCAATATAGAATAGGTCGACAAAGAAATCAAAAATGAAGAAAAAATGACATCGAAACAAATGAAAATGAAAATACAGCAATCCAAAATATTTGGGATGCAGCAAAAGTGATTCTAAGATCGAGGTTCATAATACTGCTGTCCTACCTCAAGAAAGAAGGGAAATCTCAAATAAACAACCTAATGTTACAACTAAAGGAGCTAGACAACAACAACAACCAAAATGCAAACCCAGCAAAAGGAAAGAAATTATTAGATTAGATTAGTATAGATTAGACTAGAAACAAATGACACAGAAACTAAAACAAACAAACAAACAAACAACAACAACAACAACAAAAATAATAATAGGTCAGATGAATGAAACCAGGAGCTAATTCTTTGGAAAGTTTAACAAAAATGATAAACCACTAGTGAGACTCATTAAAGTAAAAATGTTGGGGGAGAGAAAGTGACAGAGACAGGGAGATAGAGGACTCAAATAAAATTGCTAGGAAAAATAGTAGTCAACACCACAGAAATACAAACCATTTTAAGAGATTATGAAAACCTATAAGCTAAAAAGCCAGACAACCTAGAAGAAATGGATAAGTTCCTAGGCACATATAACCTACCAAAACTGAAGCAGGAAGAAGAAAACTTAAATAGACCAATAACCAGAAAAGAAATTAAATCAGTATTCAAAAACCCCAAACAAACAAAATACAGGACCAGATGGATTCATAGGTCAATTCTTCCAAACATTTAAAGAAGACTTAATAGCTATTTTTCTCAAACTGTTCCAAAAAAATAGCAAAGGAAGAAAATTTTTCAAACTCATTATAGGAAGCCAGCATTACCCTGATACCAATACTAGATAAAGATATCACTAAAATGGAGAACTATATGCCAATATCTCTGATAAGCATATGTGGGGAAATCCTCAACAAAATACTAGCAAACCAAATCCAACCATACATTAAAGAAAAGTAATCCACCACAATCAAATGATATTTATTCCCAAGTGGAAAGAGTGGTTCAACATTCACGAATCATTTGATGTGATACATCACATTAGTAAGAAAATGGGTAAGAATAATATTATCATTTCAATTGATGCTAAAAAAGCATTTGATAAAGCACAACGTCCCTTCATGATAAAAGTCCTGAAGAAAATAGGTTAAGAGGGAACATACCTCAACATGATAAAGGCCATTTATGAAAAATCCTCCATGGGGAAAAACTGAGAGCTTTTCCCATAAGGTAAGGAGTAAGACAAGGACTCACCATTTTTCTTCAACATAGCCCTGGAAGTCCTAGCCACAGCAATCACACAACAAAAATCAATAAAAGGCATCTAAAAGAAGTCAGACTTTCACTATTCACAGATGACATGATACTCTACATAGAAAACCTGAAAGACTCCACCAAAAACTGCTAGATCCAGAAAATGAATTCAGTAAAATTGCAGGATACAATCCATGTACAGAAATCTGTTCCATTTGTATACACACCAATGATGAAGCAGCAGAAAGAAATTTAGAAAATATTTACAGTTGCACCAAAAACAATAAGATACCTTTCCAAGGATGTGAAAATCTGTACCCTGAAAACTGTAAAACACTAATGAAAGAAACTAAAGACAACACAAAGAAATGTAAAATATTCCATGATCATGGATTGAAAGAAGAAATGTTGTTAACATGTCCATACTACACAAAGCAATCTACACATTTAATGCAAGCCCCATCAAAATGCCAGCAACACTTTTCAAAGAACTCAAACAAACAATATTAAAATTTGTATGAGACCAAAAAGACCCCAAGTAGCCAAAGCAATTTTAAAAATGAAGAACAGTTTTGGACGCAACAAAATCTCAAGTTTCAAGTTATATGACAAAACTGTAGTAATCATAAACAGTAATGGTACTTGCACTGAAATAGACACATAGATCATTGGAACAGAATAGAAAGCCAAGAAATAGAATCACAATTATGCCATCAATTAATCTTCAACATCGGAGGATAGAATATGTAATGGGAAAAACATAGTCTCTTCAACAAATGGTGTTGATAAAATTGGACAGCAACCTGCAGATGAATGAAACTGGACCACTGTCTTGTACCATACCCCAAAATAAAGTCAAAATGGATGAAGGACCCAAATGTGAGACATGAAACCATTAAAGTACTAGAAGAGAGTACAGACAATACTTCCCTGACATCAGCTATAGCAATATATTTCTAGATATGTCTCTTGAGGCAAGGGAAACAAAAACAAAAATAAACTATGGGGACTACAACAAAATGAAAAGCTTTTGCACAAAACAGACAATTAAAAAAAAAAAAAAAGACAGAGCAGTGTGGAGTCTGCTTAAGATTCTGCCGCCTGCTCTCTCTTTGTCTCTGTCTCAATTAATGAATAAATATTTAAAAATGTTAATTCACTATATTGTACACCTGAAACTAATATAATACTGTGTGTTAGCTATACTGAAATTAAAAAAAAAAAAACAACAAACTACATGTTCTAGGAATAAATAAATAAGAATTAAATAAAAGTAAAGATACACCATGTTCATGGTTTGAAAGAATCAGGACTATAAAAAGATGAATTCTAACCTCCTTAATTGATATATTGGCCCAGTGCAATCTTTCTTAAAAATATTATTTTAATTTATTTATTTGACAGACAAAGATCACAAGTAGGCAGAGAGGCAGGTGGAGGTGGGGGGGAAGCAGGCTCCCTGCTGAGAAGAAAGCCTGATGCAGGGCTTGGTCTAGGACCATGGTATCATGACCTGGGCCAAAGGCAGAGGCTTAACCCACTGAACCACCCAGGAGCCTCTCAATGCAATCCTAATTAAAATCAAAGGAGAGGTTATTTGCTTGTTAGAAAATTAAAAGCTAATTCTCAAATTTTGTGGAATTTCAAAAGACTTTTAAATAGATAATACAAACTTGAAAATGGGGCACCATGGTGGCTAAGATGCCTAGGTCTCCAAATAGTGGTTTCCGTTTGAGTCATGATCTCATGAATCATAAGACTGAGTCTTGTGTTGGACTCCCCACTACATGGGAGTTCTCTTCTGTTCTTCCTCCTCCTACCTACATTCTCTCTTTCTCTTTCTCCCTCTCTATCTCTCTCAAATAAATAAATAAATATCCACTTTTTTAAACACTAATCTTGAAAATAGTCAACAGTGGAAGACTTATCCATAAGACTTTGAAACTTAATATAAGGGCAGAGTAATGAAGACAGTATACTCATGACATAAAAATAAATAGCTTTTGATCTTGATGAAGTCCCAAAAGTTCATCTTCATTTTGTTTTCTTTACCTTCGGAGACATATCTTGAGAGAAGTTGCTGTGGCTGATATTGAAGAGGTTACTGCCTATGTTCTCCTCTAGGATTCTGATGGATTCCTGTCTCACGTTCAGGTCTTTTATCCATTTCAAGTGTAAGAGAATGGTCGAGTTTCATTCTTCTACATATAGCTGTCCAGTTTTCCCAGCGCCATTTATTGAAGAAACTTTTTTCCACTGTATATTTTTTCCTGTTTTGTCAAAGATTATTTGCCCATAGAGTTGAGGGTCTATATCTGGGCTCTCTACTCTGTTCCACTGGTCTATGTGTCTGTTTTTATGCCAGTACCATGCAGTCTTGGTGATCACAGCTTTGTAGTAAAGCTTGAAATCAGGTAATGTGATGCCCCCAGTTTTATTTTTGTTTTTCAATATTTCCAAAGCAATTCGGGGGTCTCTTCTGATTCCATACAAATTTTAGGATTATCTGTTCCAACTCTTTGAAAAATACTGGGGAAACATTATTTATTTTTTATTTACCATAAAACAAAAAGAATACACATTCTTCTCAAGTGCACATGGAACCTTCTCAAGAATAGACCACATACTGGGTCACAAAGCAGGACTCAACCTATGCCAAAAGACAGATTACAATGCTTTGAAACTGGAGCTGAATCACAAGGAAAATTTCAGAAGGAACTCAAACACCTGGAAGCTAAAGACCACCTTGCTTAAGAATGCTTGGATCAACCAGGAGAGCAAAGAAGAACTGAAACAATTCATGGAAACCAATGAGAATGAAGAAACTTCAGTCAAAACCTATGGGATACAGCAAAGGCGGTCCTAAGGGGGAAATACATAGCCATCCAAGTCTCCCTCAAAAAAAAAAAAAAACAAGAAAGAAAGAAAGAAAAATCCAGAACACAACAGCTGTCTCTACACCTTAAAGACCTGGAAAATCAACAACAAATCAAACAAACTCCACACATAAGGAGGAAAATAATCAAGATTAGAGCTGAGATCAATGAGGTAGAAACCAGAGGTACAATAGAATGTATCAATGAAACTAGAAGCTGGTTTTTTGAAAGAATCAATAAGATTGATAAACCATTGGCCACACTAGTCCAAAAGAAAAGAGAGAAAGCCCAAATTCATAAAATTTTGAATGAAAAGGGAAAGATCACAACTAGCACCAAGGAAGTAGAAACAATCATCAGAAGTTAATATCAACAGTTATATGCCAATAAGCTAAGCAACCTAGATGAAATGGATGCATTTCTGGAAAACTATAAACTCCCAAAATTGAACCAGGAAGAAATTGACAACCTGAATAGATTAATACCTCGTAACGAGATTGAAGTGGTGATCAAAAACCTCCCAAAAAACAAGAGCCCAGGACCTGATGGATTGCCTGGGTTATTCTACCAAACTTTCAAAGAAGAAATAACACCTATTCCCCTCAAGAAGTTTCAAAAAATTGAAGCAGAAAGCAAGCTTCCAGACTCTTTGTATGAAGCCAGCATTACCCTGATCCCCAAACCAGGCAAAGACCCTACCAAAAAGGAGAATTTCAGACCAATATCACTGAAGAATATGGATGCTCAGATTCTCAACAAGATCCTAGCAAACAGGATCTTACAGTACATTAAAAAGATTATCCACCATGACCAGGTGGGATTCATTCCTGGGCTACAAGGATGATTCAACATTCGCAAATCAATCAATGTGATAGAACAAATTAATATGAGAAGAGAGAAGAACCACATGGTCCTCTCAATTGATACAGAAAAAGCATTTGACAAAATCCAGCATCTGTTTCTGATTAAAACCCTTCAAAGTATAGGGATAGAGGGAACATTCCTGAACTTCATAAAATCTATCTATGAAAGATCCACAGCAAATACCATCCTCAATGGGAAAAAGTCTGCAGCCTTCCCGTTGAGATCAGGAACACGACAAGGATGCCACTCTCACCGCTCTTGTTCAACATAGTGTTAGAAGTCCTAGCAACAGCAATCAGACAACAAAGAGAAATAAAAGGTATTCAAATTGGCCATGAAGAATTCAAACTCTCTTTTTTCGCAGATGACATGATTCTTTATAAGGAAAGCCCAAAAGACTCCACCCCCAAACTACTAGAACTCATACAACAATTCAGCAACGTGGCAGGATACAAAGTCAATATACCGAAATCAGTGACTTTCATATACACTAACAATGAAAAGACAGGGAAATTAGAGAATCGATTCCATTTACTATACCACCAAGAACCATAAGATACCTTTACTTTTTGGTTAGGTTTAACCAAAATAAACATAACCAAAGAGGTAAAGGATCTGTACTAGAGGAACTACAGAACACTCATGAAAGAAACTGAAGAAGACACAGAAAGATGGAAGACCATTCCATGCTCTTGAATCAGAAGAAAAATCATTGTTAAAATGTCTATACTGAATAGTGCAATCTATACTTTTAATGCCATTCTGATCAAAATTCCACCAGTATTTTTCAAAGAGCTGAAGCAAATAATCCAAAAATTTGTATGGAATCAGAAGAGACCCCGAATTGCTAAGGAAATGTTGAAAAACAAAAATAAAACTGGGGCATCATGTTACCTGATTTCAACCTTTACTACAAAGCTGTAATCACCAAGACAGCATGGTACTGGCATAAAAACAGACACAAAGACCAGTGGAACAGAGTAGAGAGCCCAGCTATGGACCTTCAACTCTATGTTCAAATAATCTTTGAAAAACAGGAAAAAATATACAGTGGAAAAAAGACAGTCTCTTCAATAAATGGTGCTGGGAAAACTGGACAGCTATATGTAGAAGAATGAAACTCGACCATTCTCTTACACTGTACACAAAAATAAACTCAAAATGGATAAATGACCTCAACATGAGACAGGAATCCATCAGAATCCTTGAGGAGAATATAGGCAGTAACCTCTTTGATATCAGCCACTGCAACATCTTTCAAGATATGTCTCCAAAGGCAAAGGAAACAAAAGCAAAAATGAACATTTGGACTTCATCAAAATCAAAAACTTCTGCACAGCAAAGGAAACAGTCAACAAAACAAAGAGGCAACCCATGGAATGGGAGAAGATATTTGCAAATGACAGTACAGAGAGAAGATTGATATCCAGGATCTATAAAGAACTCCTGAAACTCAACACACACAAAACAGACAATCATATCAAAAAATGGGCAGAAGATATGAACAGACACTTCTCCAATGAAGACATACAAATGGCTATCAGACACATGGAAAAATGTTCATCATCACTAGCCATCAGGGAGATTCAAATTAAAACCACATTGAGATATCACCTTACACCAGATAGAATGGCCAAAATTAGCAAGACAGGAAACAACATGTGTTGGAGGGGATGTGGAGAAAGGGGAACCCTCTTACACTCTTGATGGGAATGCAAGTTGGTGTAGCCACTTTGGAGAACAGTGTGGAGATTCCTCAAGAAATTAAAAATAGAGCTTCCCTATGACCCTGCAATTGCACTACTGGGTATTTACCCCAAAGATACAGATGTAGTGAAAAGAAGGGCCATCTGTACCCCAATGTTTATAGCAGCAATGGCCACGGTTGCCAAACTGTGTAAAGAACCAAGATGGTCTTCAATGGATGAATGGATAAGGAAGATGTGGTCCATATCCACTATGGAGTATTATGTGTCAATCAGAAAGAATGAATACCCAACTTTTGTAGCAACATGGATGGGACTGGAAGAGATTATGCTGAGTGAAATAAGTTAAGCAGAGAAAGTCAATTATCATATGGTTTCACTTATTTGTGGAGCATAACAAATAGCATGGAGGACAAGGGGAGTTAGAGAGGAGAAGGGAGTTGGGGGAGATTGGAAGGGGAGGTGAACCATGAGAGACTATGGACTTTGAAAAACAATCTGAGGGTTTTGAAGGGGCGGGGGGTGGGAGGTTGGGGGAACCAGGTGGTGGGTATTGGAGAGGGCATGGTTTGCATGGAGCACTGGGTGTGGTGCAAAAACAATGAATACTGTTATGCTGAGTATAAATTTAAAATTTTTTTTTAAATAAAATATCTTAAAATTGTTTAAAAAACAGATAATCTGGTCAAAAAATCATCATATAATAATAATTATATAAACAATTAATAACTGATAACAATGATTAATTAACTAATTAATAATAATTAACAATAATATGTGATAAACAGTTATCATACGGTCTCACTTGTGGAAAATAAGGAATAACATGGAGTATATTGGGAGTTGGAGAGGAGAAGGGTGTTGGGGGAAATTGGAGGGGGAGACGAACCATGAGAGACTGGACTCTGGGAAACAAACTGAGGGTTTTGAAGGGAAGGTTGTGGGGGGTTGGGTGAACCTCGTGGTGGGCAGGTATTTCATTGGACACTGGGTGTTGTGCATAAGCTATGAATCTTGGAACACTGAAAAAATAAAACTAAATTAATAAAAATACAAATGGAATGATTTCTATATATCCTGTTCTCCAACACCTGAAACTTTGCATCCGTTTATGATCAGTAAACTTGGTGTGAGCTGTTATGACGTTTAGGGGAAATCCTCTTGAGGTAATTCTCAGGTGGATTTGCCCTAGGCAAACAGCTCCTCCAGTGCCCAGTGAGACTGACCGTGCTGTTAGCTGCTCCAGTGTCCAGCAGATGGCGCTGTTCTGCTCCCTACAAACTAACCAGCCCTGTTGGGCAGGATGAATATGGCAGAGCCTCCCAGCCTAAACTTGGAGCTGAAAATTCATGCTTCCACTCTTCAGCTACACCACAGAGAAAGTCAACCAATCTTTTTTTTTTTTTTTTCTCCCTGGTTTCCAGGAGAACTCTGTATTCAAACTTGAACTCGTGCAAACTTTTTTATAGCTTAGACACACAACTGAACATCAAAACGTCAGATTTGACAGACTCCTTGACTACAGACCCACTCTGTTCCTCCCAGGCGAGGAGAGGATTGCACATTAAAAAAAATTAATGTCCCTGGGGCGCCTGGGTGGCTCAGTGGGTTAAAGCCTCTGCCTTCGGCTCGGGTCATGATCCCAGAGTCCTGGGATCGAGCCCCGCATTAGGCTCTCTGGTCAGGGGGGACCCTGCTTCCCTTCCTCTCTCTCTGCCTGCCTCTCTGCCTTCTTGTGATCTCTGTCTGTCAAATAAATAAATAAAATCTTTAAAAAAAAATTTAATGTCCCTAAGGCTGAGATCCATCACACAGGCCCTATAGACATATGCAGCTGCCCCACAAGTCCAGGATGGTCTACTGTCTCTCTCTCTATTTTTTGTTTTTGTTTTTGTATTTTATTTACTTATTTCAAAGAGAGACAGCGACAGAGAGAACACACAAGCAAGGGGAGTGTAAGAGGGAGAAGCAGGCTTTCAACTGAGCAGGGTGCCCGACACGGGGCTCCATCCCAGGACCATAGGATTATGACCAGAGCTGAAGGCAGTAGCTTACTGACTGAATCACCCAGGCACCCCATGGTCTGCTGTCTTGAACCCATGTCACCTGCTCCAATACCCTGCTGGCCGCCACAGACACAGGTGTCTGAACCTTGAAGGCTGGGAGGAGCAAGCCTTGACAGTATCCCAGGGTTTGCTCAGTATCCCTAGTACAACAAGGCACTTTCTGCTTGTGGGTTGGAGTACAAGATTCAGGAACAGATGGCCACTGGATTTTTGCCTCATTTTGTTTTCTACCTCACTTTTCCTATTGGTTTCTAATCTACTTGTTTTCAGAATGTTATCTGACTAGATGTAAATATGATCACATGTAAGCTCTGAGTGTTTTAATTACACCTAGTTTGACCTTTGAAACGAAAGAGTAGAGTGCCACTGACCTGGGTAATGGAGTCTGTTGGTGACAGATGTTTCTCTGCATTGAAATGTCAGCCATGATGCTTTCTTTCCTGTTTATTTGTTGAAATAGAATTAATATATTGTGTAATATTACTTTCAGTGGTACACTACAGTTTTTCAATTCTGTACCTTACTGAGAGCTCATCATTATAAGCATGCTCTTCATCGCTTTGTCTTTTTCTCCCAAGCTCACCCACCTGCCTTCTGAGAACCAACTGTTTGTTCTCTAGTTAAGTCTATTTCTTGGTTTGTCTCTCTTTTTTTTTCCTTTGCCTGTTTGTTTTGTATCTTATAGTCCACCTATGAGTGAAATCATAGCTTATTTTTCCTTCTCTGATTTATTTGGCTTAGCAGTTTACTCTGTAGCTCCATCCATGTCATTGCAAATGGCAATATTTCACTCTTCTTGATGACTGAGTATTATTGCATATATATACCACAACCTCTTATCTACTCATCAGTCAATGGACACATGGCTGCTTCCATAAACTGATGATTGTGCATAATGTTCCTGTAAAAGTAGCAGTGCCTGCAACCATTTGACTTAGTGCTTTTTTTGTGTGTGCTTTTTCAGGTAAATAAACTGTAGTGTGATTGCTGGGTTGTACAGTAGTCCTATTATTCACTTTCCAGGACCTTCCTTTTATGCATCAGGTTGCAATCCCACCAAGAATGTATGAGGTTTCCCTTTCTCTGCACTCTGGCCAACATCTGTTGTTTCCTGTGTTGTTTATTTTAGCCATACTGATTGGTATGAAGTGATATCTCTTTGCGTTTTTTATTTAAGGTTTTAAAAATTTATTTGACAGACAGAGATGTCAAGTAGGCGGACAGACAGGCAGAGAGAGAGGAAGGGAAGCAGGCTCCCTGCCAAGCAGAGAACCAGACAAGGAGCTTGATCACAGGACGCTGGGATCATGACCTGAGCCAAAGGCAGAGGCTTTAACCCACTGAGATACCCAGGTGCCCTGTCTCTTTGTGGTTTTGTTGCATTTCCATGATGATGAATGATGTTGAGCATCTTTTCATGTTTCCATTGAGCATCTGGATGCCTTTGGAATATGTATATTCAACATTTGAAGGGATAGATTATTTGGTTTTGGGTGTTGAATTGTATAACTTCATTTTACATTCTGGATTATAACCCTTAAAATTATTTAAAGATGGAGAGAGAACTAAATAAATTCCAAAAATGATTTCTAAGGTATTTTATTTATTTTTTTTATTTCTTTCTTTTTTTTTTTCTTTTTCTAACATTTAAAAAAAATTCAATTCAACCAGAAACATACCTCATTAAGTTTTGGTGTAATATTCAGTGAATCATTATTTGTGTATAACATCCAGTTCTCATCATATCACATACTATCCTTAATGTCCATCATCCAGTTACCCGTATGCCCAAAGAACTCCCTTTTCAGTAACCCTCACTTTCTTCCCCTAAGTCAAGAGTCTTTCATAGTTTGTATCCCTCTCTAATTTCTTCCCTTCAATTATCTCTCCCTTCCCCTATGATCCTCTGTGCTATTCCTCATATTCCACCTAAGAGTGAAACCATATGTTAATTATCTTTCTCTGCTTGACTTATTTCACTTAGCATAATATTCTCCAGTTCCTTCCACATTGATATGAATGGTAGGTATTCGTCCTTTCTGATAGTTGAGTAATATTCCATTAAATATATGAACCGTATACATTTTAAATCATTTTTATTAACATACAAGTTATTATTTGCCCCAGGGGCACAAGTATGTGAATCATCAGGCTTACACATATCACAGCACTCACCACAGCACATACCTTCCCCAATGTCCATAACCCAGCCACCCAATCCCTACTCCCTAACCCCCAGCAACCCTCAGTTTGTTTTGTGAGATTAAGAGTATCCTATGATTTGTCTCCTTCCTGATCCCATCTTGTTTCCTTTTTTTACTTTCTAACCTCTCACAACCCTCCTCCCTGTCTCTCAAATTCCTCATATCAGAGAGAGCATATGAAAATTGTCTTTCACTGACTGATTTATTTCACTCAGCACAATACCCTCTAGTTCTGTCCATGTTATTGCAAAAGGCAAGATTTCATGGTTTTTTATAGCTTCTTAGTATTCCATTGTGTGTGTATGTGTGTGTGTGATCACATCTTCTTTATCCAGTCATCCATTGATCCATTGATGGACATCTAGGTTCTTTCCATAGTTTGGCTATTATGGGCATTGCTGCTATAAACATTCCAGTGTATGTACCCCTTCAATTCACTGCATTTGTATCCTTAGAGTAAATACTCAGTAGTGCTATTTCTGGATCATAGGGTAGCCCTATTTTCAAGTTTTTGAGGAACCTCCATACTATTTTCCAGACCGGCTGTACCAGCTTGAATTCCCACCAACAGTGTAGGAGGGTTCCCCTTTCTCCACATCCTCATCAGCATCTGTCATTTCCTAACATGTTAATTTTAACCTTTCTGACTGAATATGGTTTTCCTTTGTTTTTCCCTGATTCTGAGTGATGTGGAGCACTTTTTCATGTGTCTGTTGGTCATCGGGATGTCTTCTTTGCAGAAATGTCTGTTCATGTCCTCTACCCATTTCTTGATTGGATTATTTGTTCTTTAAGTGTTGAGTTTGATAAGTTCTTTATAGATTGTGGATACTAGCCCTTTATCTGATATGTTGTTTGCAAATATCTTCTCCCATTCTGTCAGATGTCTTTTGGTTTTGTTGTCTGTTTCTTTTGATGTGCAAAAGCTTTTGCTCTTGATGAAGTCCCAATAGTTCATTTTTGCCCATGCTTCCCTTGCCTTTGGCGATGTTTCTAGGAAGAAGTTGCTGTGGCTGAGGTCAAAGAGATTGCTGCCTGTGTTCTCCTCAAGGATTTTGACGGATTCCTTTCTCACATTGAGGTCCTTCATCCATTTTGAGTCTATTTTCAAGTGTGGTGTAAGGAAATGATCCAGTTTCATTTTTCTGCATGTGGCTGTCCAATTTTCCAAACACCATTTGTTGAAGAGACTGTCTTTTATCCATTGGACATGCTTTCCTACTTTTTTGAAGATTAGTTGACCATAGAGTTGAGGGTCTATTTCTAGGCTCTCTATCCTTTTCCATTGATCTGTGTGTCTGTCTTCGTGCCAGCACCATACTGTCTTTATGATGACAGCTTTGTAATAGGGCTTGAAGTCTGGAATTGTGATGCCACCAACTTTGGCTTTCTTTTTCAACACTCCTCTGTCTATTTGAGGTCTTTTTCTGGTTCCATATAAATTTTAGTATTATTCATTCCATTTCTTTGAAAAAAAAAATCGATGGTATTTTGATAGGGATTGCATTAATCTTATAGATTGCTTTAGGTAGCATAGACATTTTCACAGTGTTTGTTCTTCCAATCCATGTGCATGGAACATTTTTCCATTTCTTGTTGTCTTCCTCAATTTCTTTCATGAGTACTTTATAGTTAATTGAGTACAGATCCTTTGTCTCCTTGTTTAGGTTTATTCCTAGGTGTTTTTATGGTTTTGGGTGCATTTGTAAATGGGATTGACTCTTTAATTTCTCTTTCTTCTGTCTTCCTGTTGGTGTATAGAAATGCAACTGATGTCCGTGCATTGATTGTATTGTATATGCTGACAATTTACTGGATTCCTGTATGATTTCTTGCAGTTTTAGGGTGGAGTCTTTTGGGTTTTCAACATAAAGTATCACATATCATCTGCAAAGAGCGAGAGTTTGACTTCTTCTGTGCCAATTTGGATGTCTTTAATTTCTTTATGTTGTCTGATTGCTGAGGCTAGGACTTCTAGCACTATGTTGAATAACAGTGTGATAGTGGACATCCCTGCCATGTTCCTGACCTTAGAGGAAAAGCTCTCAGTTTTACCCCCTTGAGAATGCTATTTGCTGTGGATATTTCATAGAAGGCTTTGATGATATTGAGGTATATACCCTTTGACCTTGAAACCTAGAAGAGAGCTCTGGGCTAGGCCAAGCAGGCACCTGGACACAGTATCCTTGGATCTCAATATCAAGCATGACCTGGACATCAATATCCTTGGACCTCAATATCAACAACTCACATCTGTGCTATGTCCAGCAAGCACCTTGATACTGGGCTCACCATGGGCCTTTGGACCTGGAGACCAACAACTGAGCTGTTTGATAGGCCAGGAGGCACCTGGATTGAGAGTTAATTAAATAAATTCTCAAAACAATTTACTAGCTTTCTTTTTTATTGTCTGTGGGTGATTGACTGACATTGGGGAAATTTTTGAGAAATTTTTAATGCTCATTCAGAGTGACATATGCATTGGTGAGTTTGCTGCTTCACTTGTGTAATAACACACAATGAGAACTTTCACCAATGAGGGTATAGATGTTTATTTGTTTGTTTGTGTTCCCAATTTAAAAAAAAAAAAAAAAGAAAGTGAACATGATCTTTCTCCTTTTGTGCCATAAGCCAAGAGTGGTCACATAAACAACATGGAAATAACACAACAATGCAGACAACATTCATCCATTTCATCCATACAAGGGACTGATTAAGTCTGGTATTTCTTCTCTCTGTAACACCAGGTGTCTGTAAGGAGTGCTGTAAACTGCTGCTGATAGTGACTAGATGTGTGAGGGTAAGTAAACCCTGAACTCTGTGAACCTCTGCATTGGTACTCCAGCCACCATCCATATAGCAGAACAGTAGTGCTGTCCCCACTAACCTTTAATTGCACAGTCACTCAGTTGTCAGCATAGAAAATCATATTATCATGCCTTTTTAAAAGTATCTGAGGGCCTACTCAATAGCACAAACCATTCTCTCCCAAACACATTCTGGGCATTTTCTTGGACTAAAAGGACTGATTCCCAATGTCAACACCTGGCATGCAACAGGTAATCCAAGCTGAGTGACATGAAGACATACATGAATAAACTTGTACATCTTCTATATTGGGATACAGTAAAAGCCTCCAGTTTGAATTTGTGTTCCAGTTGTGAGGTTCCTGTGATCTGAATCAGCATGTCAGCATCTGAATCCTCATCTTATCCCTTACATCCTGTACCACAGGACATTCTTAACCAATGGAGACACTATTAAATTAATGCTTATAAAATGAGCATACTCTTACTTTTCTGACTTCATAATTCCCACTGGTGGATGCAGACCTAGAACTGATTATCAGTCCAGAACAATCTTTTTCAGAGAGCAAAGGCTCCTTCTGCTTCCATTCTCAGATTCACAGCCTCTCCAGAAGTGGCTTTCAAGTCTCCCTCTTTTTTTACAGTAATAAACACTAGGCTTTCCAGCTGCAAATCCTCCTTCACAATCAGCATGATTTCCTTCCCGAGTTTTCATCACCCCATGCCTCGCTGCTCAGAAGCAGCAAGCTCCCACAGGGACTCAGCCCTGCCAGTATCAGCTGAAGTTGCCCTTAACCATTTGTCAAGGACCATGTCGGGTATCAAAGGGTTATTGTCACTGAAGGTAAAAAGCAAGGACCACAGGGCAAACTATGCTGAAAGAATAGAAAATCAAGGAACTGCTTCTTCCTTAACAAGCCTATGTGACTTGAAGACAGAAGATAAATTGTGAGCATGGGTAAAACTGCTTTTATGAGAATTGTAGTTATTGATGATTATAATTAATCATATTTGATGTTTATATTGCACTGTATTGTATATTGAACGTATTCATAACAGAAAATCTTAAATTTCTTATCAGAAGGATACATGGAACTCTGGCATGAGATGCTAACCAGAAGTTAAGTGGTGATCCTTTCACCATATGTACATACATCGCTCTGATATACACCTGAAAGGAATAGAATGGTACATGTCAATCATATCTCAATTGTTAAAAATAAATGAATAAACTGGAATTGGCAAAATGTAAATTCTCTGGCAGCTGGAATAATTGCTCTTACACATGCACTTGGAGGTGAATCATGAAGCCAAAGGAAATAACTCTTGTTCTGAAAATCAGGGAGATTCCACAGAGGAGTCTTAAACAATTACATTGACTTAAGAAGAAGGTTTTCCAATTTGGAAAGGTAAGGCCTCATGGGAGAGCATGTATAACTGCATGTCTCAATCCAGACACTATAAATAATCTTCATTTACTCTAAATGAATCATATCATTCCCTGAGGGGCATGAAGTTCCCTTCTCTGTCCTAGGCTCCCCTGCCTGTTCTTAATTCTCTCAGGGAATCTGTTCAATGTCCACTCCTCAAGACTCAGCCCACAACCCAACTCTGTGTCCTCTTCTGGTCAGTCCACAAACCCCTGAGCACTGACTGCTTCACCTCCTGGCATTTTAGTGAAGATTGTTGTAGTCTCCAATAACACTTATTAGTTCCTTGTCACATAATTCTGTTGGTTTTCTTTGCAAGCTTTATGTCCTGAAAAAAGTGATACCTCAAGTTTTTCGTGGTTTGTCTAGGAAGGTATGAGCATATAGTAGATCATTTGTTAAACAATTGACAATTTTCTTAGGAAAAGTAAAGATAAATTTAAGTGTAATTTAAACTATAATTCACACAAGTATTGCAATGAAATACATAGGTGGTAGGGCTCACCTCGGATTCATGCCATGAATTTAAAAATACACTTATTTCTCCTTAAGGTGAAAATTAAGGCAGTTCTTCAACTTTCCTTCATTGTATCTTGATGGGATCACCTTCTCACCAGTATCCTTCCTTAGAAAACAGATTGAGAGCTCATTGTCAAAGTAGAGCAATATTTTCTAGCAACATGATAACATCACAACCCTCAAAAACTATTGGCATCATATGCTCCCCAATGTACCTTAAATGTGAAAGAAAACACAATAGCAGAGCTTTTTTTGTAAATTTAATTTATTTAATTTCAAATGTAACATATTATTACTTTCAGAGGTAGAATTCAGTGAATCAAAATTTTCAAATAACACCCAGTGCTCATTACATCAAGATCCCTCCTTAGTGCCCATCACACAGTTACCTTTTCCCCAATGACTTCTCCCCCCAGCAACCCTCTGTTTCTTCCCTAATGTTAAAGGTCTCTTATGGTTTGCCTTCCTCTGTGACTTCCTTTTGTATTAATTTTCCTTTCCTTCCCCTAGGTTCATCTGTTTTGTTTCTAAATTCTAAATAGTGTTTCGAAATAGCATATGAGTGAAATCATATAGTATTTCACTTTCCCTGATGGACTTATTTTACCTAACAACATATCTACTTCCTTGCATGTGGTTGCTAATGGCAATGTGTCATTCATTTTTATGATATAGTAATATTTTATTGTGTATAAACAAACGGCCAACAGACACATGAGAAAATGTTCAACATCACTCAGCATCAGAGAAATACAGATCAAAACCTCAATGAGATAGCACCTCACACTGGTCAGATTGGCTAAAAATAATAAGGCTGGAAACAACATATGATGGTGAGGATTAAGAGAAAGGAGAACCATCTTACAGTGTTGGACTGAATGCCAGTTGGTACAGACACTCTGGAAATGGTATGGAGGTTCCTCTAAATATAAAAAATAGCAGCACTCAGGGCTTCTAAGAAGTACTCCTAACAAATACTCAGTGGCTCAGTTAGTTAAAAATCCTGTCTTTGGCTCAGGTCATGATCCCAGATTGAACAATGCCATGGATTTCATGATCAGCAGTGACTGCGCTTCACCTTTTCCCCTTTCCCACTCATGGTGTCTTTACCAAATAAATAAAGTAAAACATAAAAAATATAATTACCTTATGACCCAGCAACTGCTCTAATATGTATTTATCCAAAGGATAGAAGGATAGTGATTCAAAGAGGCACTTGTTTCCCCAATGTTTATAGGAGAAATGTCCACATTTATTTAACTATGTAAAGAACTCTGATGTCCATAATTAGATGAATGGAGAACAAAGATATTGTATATACATTTAATCGCATTTTTAAGCTCATCATTCCTGCTTATAACTTACATTCCCCTTAGTACAGGAGAATCCAATCCATTTGGATGTTACAGAGGTCTTTCCACTTTCAACCCCTTCTCCTGATTATAGGTTTCCAGGAGGACCAAGTGAAGTTTGCCTATTTAGCATCTCGTGAAGGGTCCAAAGAATTCATAGTCTGTATTACCAAGACCCAGGAACAGACTCCAATCACTACCCCCATTTGCCACTTTACCCTTTTTTTAAGTTAAAATCGGGCACTAGAGAACACCAGCAGATGCCCCACTCTACTTAATTCAGATAAGGACTGAAACTGGAGCTTGTCTCCAGCACTTTCTATAATAGCTCAAACCACAAGATAGTGCAAACCTATTGAAGGCCAAACAACACTGAAGTATGAGTCCTGCTCATGGAAGTGGCTCTGTATCCTCCACTCACCAGACCGACTGCATCTGGTTATGACAGGCAGTAGTCTCAGAAGTAATAATGACCAGACCTTCCTTTTATTCATTTTTTTCACCTGAAGTTATATAGAGAGTTATAATGTCTTCAAGTGGATAAAGGCATAGATAAGGGAAAGCACATTCCATGAATTTTAATCAGTGACTAGGGGCTGTAAAAGGTAGAGGACAACCCTAAATTGTTCTCCCACCCCTAGAAAATGCTTGCACCAATCAGGCAGGTAACTGTGGTGCTGGCCCAGGTGTACTCAGGTGCTTTGTCTTCTTGCCCAGCCCATCTCCACAGAGGACAGGAATTGATGTTTTAGCTAGTGCATTCCTGGTGCAGATCCTGGTGTGGGGTGTGAGCTATTTTAAGCGATCGATTGCTAGGGAAATCCACTTTCCCTTTGAGCATTTCCTCTGATAAAGTTTGAGCACTGATAAGAACTGGGGGGTTGGATCATGGAGGAACTGGTGGGTGGGATGATGAATTGCTTCCTGGGAGTAGGCAGGATCCCTGCCCTGCCACACATGAAAATTGTCTCCATGGGGAGAAGTGGAAGATGGGAGATACCTGGCCTGATATGAAACAAATCCAAATGTCCACTGCAAGCCATTCTGTACTGAGGTTTATTCGGGACCTCTCCAAGTTCCTAGCTGATCCCTGACCTATACCTGGGCTGACTTGTCTCCTATCAGCAGGCGACACCATACCTAAGGAGGCAACAATTTGGGCAACAAAGTCATAGTGAACCTGGCGCACCAGTAGGAAAGGGAGAGAAGGAATGGGTGAAGACCCCATTCCAACCAACCCCTTGCCCTGGGGGCCCATGAGGGCTATGTCCAAAACCCTTTTCCAGCAGTGTCCAACAATCCCTGACATCATTCATGAATGCTCAGTCCAGTGCACACTCATGTCACCAGCCACATTGTCCTCCTCACACCAGCCAAGCCACCCAAGGCCACAGGCCTAGCTGTGTGAGACCTGGGCAGGGCAGCTCAGAGGCCCATCCTGGGGAGCCACTGGCCCCAGTCCCTGATGGAGGGGCTTAGAGTCCTGTATAATGTGTTCTCAGGAGCCTCCATGACTCTCCCAGGGCTCATGTTCCTGTGACAGCAGCCCCAGAGCTCTTGCTCAGCTGGACTTACTTTGCTACTTGCCAGCAGGACTGTTGAGCTTGCATATGGGAAGGAGGTGGCTGTTGCTCTTTTTCTAAGTGCATCTCACTCTTTATTTGTTCTATGGGAAGGAATCCCAGGAGTCTTGTCAGCTTCCTGCAAGACCCTTTCCCACTCCCACAATGCTGACCCAGCTGAGGGGTCTCCTTCCAACTGTTATTCTCTCTCTGCACTCCTCTCTGTCCTGCTTCCCTCTGGTTCTGAAACCTCCCCTGTGGTGACCTTTTCTGGCTTTTGACTTTGGTCCTTGCACATCTTTGGGGACGAGTTCAAAATAAAGAAAAATAAATACATAAAATACATGTATGTAAGGTATACAAATTATTTCCCAGCTGGGAGAACAAGTATCTACTGACCTGCTCTACCTACTGGAGATTGATTCGGAAGCAGCAACCATTGAGCTCTTGCTCTCCTGAATCTTCCAGGCTTCCTGATTCATGCTCAACTTTCACAAAACTTTGTTCCCACATTACAGAACCACTTATGAAGTCACTTAGTTTGGTTTACAATTATAAATAGCTGGTAATTGAAGACAATATATTTTAATTTTTAATTAATATTAATTTCTTGGTGGTGGTTTTTGTATGAACTCAAGTCTGCAAAGAATACCTGGAAGGTACAAAATATTTATGTGTTGTTTCCAGGAAGAAATCAATAATTAAACATGATTAGCAATTATCACTTCCAAAATGATTTTTGGTTTGCTGTTGAATAACATAAAGTAGGAAATGACTCAGTTTTGTTTATTAGGTTACACTGTTTCTTTGGTAGAAACTTATTTTTTTGTTATCATCTGAGTGAGAAATACAAAACACTTTGTTAAAGCAGTTTTTCAGTTAGGTTCCGTGGTCATACAAAAATATAAAACCAAACACAAACACAATCTGTGTCAGATGCTCCAATCAGTTAGGAACAGTGATATGCGGCAAAGAGAAAAAGGAAGGGAAGCAAGAGGCATCTGCATAGAGGAGACATTTAAACACATCTAAGGAAAAGTTGCACTTAGTACCATCCCCTTTTCACATGTTTATGTTCAAAACTTTACAGCCTTGTGGTGTGTTTCTGTGACAACAGCACATTCAGGGGACCCCTTGGCATACCTGTCCATCCCAAATATATGAAACTCAAGTGGAACCCAGTGGGTGGATGAGAACTCCCGTTCCTGTACTTCTCTGAGCACAGGCTGCATTTCTTGTGAAGAGCAAGTGCTTCAGTTACTGCCCTGTAACCCCAGTCTTGCCCAATGTTGCTCGTCATGAAAATTTCTGTCTCAGAGATCTAAATTTAAAAGTGTTCTCAGCATGGAAAGAGTGAAGGGCATTTCTGGTTTCAGCAGGTCCCTTAGAAAAATCACTATTAATAGGACTCTAACTTAAATTGAAATCCATATAGAGTAATTTATATGACCTTTTCATCCTTTTCTATATGAAATTATTATAACATTTGTATTGAATATATTTGGCTTACATTTATGAAAATGGGAACACTGTTTTCCTGGACTAGGTTTAAATAAAGGAGGAGATGTTCCAATAAAGCAGGTGACCAGGCTGGGTAACCTCATCCTGAATTACTGAAATAGACATCTACAGCTTGAAGGCAGTGAAAACAACATAGGGTTATATGCAAACCTGGCATGTCTTTAAAATGATACAGGGTTTTTTTTTTTTTAATTATATAAAGAATATAAAAATATGTTCCCAATTTAATTTTATGTATGTATGTATGTATGTATGTATGTATGTTTAGGGTACTAGGCAGAAGGGAAGTATCTCAATCCAGTTCCACACAAACCTTGGAGCTCAATATTGCAGTTACATCTCACAAGACCTGAGAAGTAATCAAGTGTTGAATGCTTTACCCACTGGGTCACCCAGGGAAACCAATCACTGGTGGACTTATATAAAAAAAAAAATAATGTTGGTAATGCTGTTGTACTAAATCCCTTTATGTGTACGGCTGCAGATTACAATGACCTAGCCACATTGGTGAGTATCATAACGTGACCGATGGTATATTAAAAGCAATGGGCTTTAGAATTCTGATGGCTTCTAGTCATTTTCTATTTATAATTCTACTGAATCTAACAAACTGCAAGCAGCAATGTTGATGATTTCCAGACAAATAAGGATGCTTATTATTAGTATAGGAACCACCAGTGGTATGAAGAACAGAGAATAACCCCTTTCTGAAGGTCATCAAAATATAACAGAGCCACCACAGTTCTATAACATGTCCGTCTACTGTAGGTGGAAATGGAAACTCAAAAAACCCTAGCTATGATAGGGATCGGCTTTAATCCAGGAATTCTCCACTTTTAAGAGTGCTAAATTAATTTGTTTCAATATGATTAAGTGTTTTGTATTTTATGTTCATATGTTTATATATATATGTATGTATATATATATATATATATATATATATATATATATATACATATCTGTATATATATATGTGTGTGTGTATGATTTTTATGGCTATGTATGTTCATTTTTCAAAGGATAATTAAGCTATATTTCTTTTTTAATTGATCAATAGTAGGATTAGTCATTGATCTAGAACTTTTTTTTTAAACTCCTGTTTCCAAGCATAAACACTGAGAACCATTTGCAACAATTAAATGCAAAGTGAACTGCATTACACACTTCAGTGTTATTGAAGGGGGTTATTTTGAAAACATTCTATTCTTGCTATACAATTTGTCCATTGTAGCTAAAGTTTTGCCATTTGTCACCACTTAACATGTTTTTAAGATTTTATTTTAATTCCAGTGAGGTAATATACAACATAATACTAGTTGTATGTATATAAATATGGTGATTCAACACTTTCATACACCTGGTACTCATCACAAGTGTACTTTAATCCCTATCCCCTATTTAATACTTTCCCACCACCCTCCCCTATGTGATCATCTGCTCCTTCTTTAGAGTTATGGGTCTGTTTATTGGTTTGCCTCTTTCTCTTTTTTCCCCTTTGCTCCTTTCTTTTCTGAATTCACATATGAATAAAAAGTTAATGGTATTTGTCTTTCTCTGATTTATTTTGCTTGTCATAATACTCTCTAGATTCATTCATGCCACTGCAAATTGCAAGAATTCATTGTATTTATGGCTTAGTAATATTATATCACATACCTATATCTGATGTCTAATATGTATTACATATCTATATATCTATACATATCTAATATATAATGTATATTATATATCTATAGATTATCTATATAAACATCTATACACATATATGGATATAATTTATATATCTATCTATACATATATACATTTATTTATTTATACATCTGTATAGATTTATATAATGGTATAAACACCTTTTCTTCTTTAGTCATTTATCTGTTGATGGACAACTGGACTCCTTCCATATTTTGGGTACTGTGGTCTAATATATAGTATTGCTTATGTATGCAAACTATTGAGAATCTCTGTGGCTTTTAGACATCAACTTACATTTAATAAATTATTTATAAGTAAAAAAAAGAAAAATTACCACAAAAATAGAATTACTGGTACTATATAATTATTTTGTCAAATCCCTATTATTTATTTTTATGAATTAATGGAACTTTGTCTTGAATCCTGAAATGGGATGGAATGGCATTGTTCTTAAAGAGCGTACAAGGTGAAATTAATGGACTTCTAAGAAGCAGGACTAGTGAGAACTTTGTTACATTTCTACAGAGCAGATCCTCAGAATAACTCTTCTTAGGGTCCCCATCATCTTGTTTCTCAGGCTGTAAATGATGGGGCTGACCACTGGGGTCAGGATGGTGCAGGAGACAGAAAGGACCTTGTACTCTGTGGAGTTTGGAAGGGTCTTGGGAATAAGTAAGTGTAAATAAAGGGTGCATAGTAGAAAGTCACCACAGTAAGATGGGTGCTGCAGGCTTTCTTCATCCTTCTGTTGACTGCATGTGACATGTGGCAAATAGCATGGATGATGAGGCCATAGGAACATGCAATGCCAATGAAAGGAAACATAAGGAAGAGAGTGATGCTGAAAACACTGTGTACTCATAGACCCAGGTGTATAGAAAAATGCTTGTTCATAACACAGTCTTTGTGACTTGAGATATCTTTTTTGAAAGTCTAAATGAATTCCCTGTTTTTGTTTTTCCTGAAGTGCTGTCTTCTCTTCTCTGAGATCCTGATTGGTGAGATAATGTTGTAAGGAGAACACTGTCCCCCAGTAAATGTGCTTATATGTTGGGTGACCCAACCTTGATTACAGGTCACATCCACATGTGACGTGTGCCATGGTTCTAATCTAGATACAAAGCAGCCATGTGGCTTTTCTGCTCATAAATATGATTCAGGGCCTATGTTTTGCACAAGCCTGGGACTGTTCATTCTGCCTAAATTCAAATAGTGAAGGCCATATCATGGTTTCTTGTAAAGCATTTCTGTATATGTATATATATATATATATATATATATTTTTGGTGGTCCATTGATATGAATTGTGAGAAACAGTTCAAATGGAGTATTAACAAATAACAAGAAACATATTTTCATGTGGAAATAAGAATCAGAAAAGAATTGTCAATTCTATGAGTAAATACATATACATTTTCTCAAGACATTATCTGCATGTTTCCCAAGATGTGGGCTCTGACACTTTTCAAATCTGTCTTCCTGGGGGATTGAGAGGCAGAGGCAACTAGGGACCTTGCACATCTTACAGATGGTCTGAACAGGTAGACTTCTGAATGACAGATGCCCTTGAGGTCTCATAACTATTGGGAGATATTATCCCTCACATGAATATTCATGAGATGAGGGCTGATGCCTGAAGCTCCACTTGGATATTGGTAACAACCTGAAAAAAGCTTGGATGTGATGATTTCACTTTTAGGAGCTTAGGTTAAGGAAATATCCAATATAAGCAAACATAGTGCAGTACTGTTTATACATGTAATTATTTAATGCTAAAAAGCATCTTTTTGTTAAATTATGTTATGTTAGTCACCATACATTGAATCATTACTTTTTAATGTAGTGTTCAGTCATTCATTAGTTGGGTATAACACCCAGTGCTCATTACAACACATGCCCTCCTTCATACCCATCACTGGGCTACCCTGCCCTCCCAAACCTCTCCCTTCTGTAGCCCTCAGTTTGTTTCCTGGATTCCAGAGTCTCTCATAGTTCATCTCCTGCTCTGATCCTCCCCCCACTTCAGATTTCTCCTCCTTCCCCTAATGTCCTCGATGCTATTCTTTATGTTACATATATGAGTGAAACCACTGGGTAACTGTCTTTCTCTGCTTGATTTATTTCACTTAGAATAACCTCCTCCAGTCCCATCCATGTTGATAGAAAAGCTGGGTATTCATCCTTTCTGATGGAGGCATAATACTCCATAGTATATATGTACCTTATCATCTTTATCCATTCATCTGTTGAAGGGCATCTTGGCTCTTTCCACAGTTTGGCAATTGTGGCCATTGTTGCTATGAACATTGGGGTGCATGTGGCCCTTCTTTTCACTACATCTGTATCTTTGGGGTAAATACCCAGTAGTGCAATTAGTGGTTCATAGAACAGCTCTATTTTTAACTTTTTCAGGAATCTCCAAGTTGTTTTCCAAAGTGACTGCATCAACTTGCATTCCCACCAACAGTGTAAGAGGGTTCCCCTTTCTCCACATCCTTGCCAACACTTGTTGTTTACTGTCTTGTTACTTTTTGCCACTCTAACTGGTATAAGGTGGTATCTCAATGTGGTTTTGATTTGAATTTTCCTGATGGCTAGTGATGTTGAACATTTTTTCATGTGTCTGTTAGGTATTTGCATGTCTTCTTTGGAGAAGACTTTGTTCATGACTTCTGCCTATTTTTTTGACACAATAATTTGTTTTTTGGGTATTGAATTTGAAAAGTTCTATAAAGATCTTGGATACCAACCCTTTATCTGTAATGTCATTTGCAAATATCTTCTCCCACTCCATGGGTTGCCTCTTAGTTTAGTTGACTATTTCCTTCATTGTGCAAAACTTTTGGGAGTTCATCAAGATAAAAAGCTTCTGTTTTTACATTTAAAAGATGGAAAACAATCCTGTCTAACAGTGGAGGAATAGAACATAAGTTATATAGTAGGACTATAATACAACATAATGTATGGTAAGAATATAACACAAATACTATACCAATCACATAAAATGATGATATTGATTTATACTCATTGACATGGAAAATTCACATTACATATTGTTAAGTAAAAAAAAAAAAAGCAGCTCATCAAGTAGTCCATTAGTATAAATATATTTTGGGGGTAAATTTTATATGTAAATATATGTTAAACCCCACAAACCTAGGTTTATACACAGGAGAAACATGGAAGCTTATGTATAAAAGTGCTGATGATAGATTTCTTCTAGTGAAAAAATATAAACTAAATTTCTTCTTTATGTTTGCTTCCTTATCTGATTTTTGAAACTCCATAACTCCGTTTTATTTTAAAGAAAATAGTAAACCTGGAGCTCTCAGTTTTCACCATCAGTACTGGGTGTATTTGCAAGGCCCTGATGCTCCTCACTTCCCACCTTGGGGAGCCACTCTCCCCACACCCTGTTGTCCCAGTCCCGTGTGCTTCTGTCCCCAGGACGAGACTGGCTGCGGCCAGGAGTACCTGAGTTCTGTGCTCTGGAGTTTAGCCTCCAGCAGCCTACCCACTGCCTAGCTGAGATTCTGCCTTGTTCCTGAGCCCAGTATGGTCCCTCTTTTTTTTTTTTTTTTCTGATTCTGTCCCTGAGTCCTTCCTTGTGATCTGCAGGATCCCTGCTCTTCTGGTGTCATCCTGTCTTTACGATTCTCCCCTGCACAGGGCCTCACTCCCCAGCTGCAGTTGCTGATATCCTTTTCCCTGCTGATGGACCTTCCTAGGGTCCAATAAACCATGTACCTGGGATCCGTGCTGTTCAGGCCAGGCTGGACTGCCCCTCAGGGATTGTGGGGTCTCTTATCCCCTTGTTACTGTGCCTGGCTGTGTGGTGTCTCTTTCCTTCTCAGGCCTGGCTCATTCTGCCTGGTAACCATGTCCACTCTAAGGTAGAAATTGGGAGAGATTCCCAGTCCATGAGGCCCCGTGGCCACAGACAAACCAACTCAGACCTGATCCAAATGAGATGTGGGTGTAACTGCTGATAAATCTGAATAAACTCACCATCTAATAGGATTCTGTCAGCAGCAGCAATAAGCCAGGTGAAAGAACTGAGGAGAGTTGTCCATGGATCACGGACCCTTCTGAGGATTTGGCAGAGTCATGGCTGTTCTGTTCCCTTAGCACACTCCGTGGCCTCCCAGATCCTTCCTCCCCACCACCGTGGGCCTGCTTTCTGATAGAAACCAAAGATGCTTTGCCACTGGGCTGCTACAACTTGGGAGTGAGGGTCTTTGAGATGGGTCGTACTGGAGATATGGTTCCCTCCCCAAGCAAGGCAGATGTAACTCTCTGTTATCCATGTGGAATGTCTCTGGCTCTTCCTGGGCTGCTGGCTGTGTGCTAGGCTGTCTCCTGCCCCATTCTAGGCTCATCTGTGCCTCCTTCATAGTGTTGGTCCTTCAGCCCCATGTCCATCACTGATGATTTTTTTTTTTGGGCCACAATTCAACTCATAACAGTCCATCCTCGGACCCCAAGAAATACATGTCCTTCTCACACGTGAGTTCCATCTCTACCCTTCTATTGGCATTATCAAATGGTCCTTGCTAACCACAGGGGCTCTGAAATGTAGCCTATCTGAGAGACAGGGTTTTTTTTTGATGAGTTTACAACATGCAGAATGTTTTTGTGTCATGAACTCATTTGATAGAACTTGTGGCAGATAAGCCAGGCCTGACTCAGATGGAGCAGCCATTAAAAAATAAGTATTATTCCAAAATATGAAACCAGGGCTCAGAGGGCTTCAGTGGGAGATTGAAGATCACATGGCTGGTAGGGGAGGGGGAGGGCCCAGGTTGAGACCCTCTTCAGGCTCCTGCTGCTCTCTTTTTGTAACACTCATTTGTCAGTGTCTTGTCTAGCAGGAATTGATTTATTGGTGGGTGACCTCAGAATCTATGCAATTTTCAGGTAGGGTATGGTAATATGCATGCTACAGTGTGGAACAGGTGAAAACACTTACCTCAAAAGGAGAAAACCAATGGATGTAGTACAAATACAATGAATACTGTTATGCTAAAAATAAATTAAAAAAATGATTAAAAAAAAAAAGGAGAAAACCAGACCAGATATCACCATGATGAGTTCTCATAATGGTTGGAATCTTCTCTTGAGTCCAACTGTTTGGAATTTGACTTCAGGGATTCCAGTGTATTGAAATTAGCTTGGATAACATACTAGTTATGCTTTGGGAGGGTGGAGAACTTCTCTCTTCCTGCACGGGGAATCTGGGAGGATTTTCATTCTCTTTGGTGGCTCTCCCACATCACTTGTCACTCGTCCACATCACAGCCCAGCCATGGCAGGACTTGACCTCCTATATGAGGCATCTGCTTTTTCCCTTTGGCTTTGTCCAATGTCATGATAAAATAAACACAATCTACAGCTGTTCAAATGATGTTGCTTTTCCCAAATTGTGTCCACTACCAGAGGCTTACTTTAATAGGCAAATAAGATACAATGCTCCTTGGGGCTAAGGCTGACTAAGTAGGCAGTGGACAGCATGAGATGTGATTGCCTAGAGTACCAAGAGGAAGCATGTTTCTTGCTGTGGCCAAAAGAATCTTTAAGCAGTTGCTGCATGCAAGTCACTTAAAGTCTTTTTTTCTGTGTCTTCCTGCCCTTCCCCATCTAAAATTCATTTTTTAGATCAATATTATGTCTCTGGTGTCAAATAATGGATACAGACATCTCTTCTCATTGAGAGGCCATTTGCTAAAAGGAAAATCATTTCTCTGATGAAAATTAGGCTTTAAAATTTTGCAAGGGGGAGATAGGATGATGGGGATCTAGGAGCAGGTGCCATTTCAACCTGTACCCTAAAGTGAGCTGATTACCTATCAAAGAACTCTAATCACCCATGAAAACAGCCTGAGATTAGAATTATACATGTCTGGATCTCTACGGGGGCAGAAGACGCCAGTGGGCAGATAAAATTGAGTGGGAACATCAGACTGATATCAGAAGATAAACAAAAGGGGGAGGGAGCCAATAGAAGCGACCCATTGGAAAGTAATACCCCAATACAAGAGTGCCCTGTGACTGGGGACCAGCATTAACTTGGAGTCTGGTTGAAAGCACTCAAAAAAAGCAAAGGATTGTGGGGGGAAATTATGGGAATCAGGACAGTTAGGCACAGGGGCTTAAGTCCCTGGACCAAGGACAGTCAATGCTGGCACTGAGTCAGAGAGAGTGCAGCAAAGAAACCAGGTCTTGGACCCTGGGCCACGATCACACCTCAGAGCATCTGGGAGCATCAGGGTAGCGGCTTCCATGAGGGGCTAGGAGCCTCACCAGCTGGCAGAAAAAGCCTTTTTGCACTTTCCATGCATGCGCCATGCTGTGATATCAGAATCTGAGTCGTGCCCCACACCTCCCCCTGAGAGAGGTGCATGCAGGTGCCACACTGGCACCCGGCATTCTCTGACCCCGAAAGTCTAGGCACTCCCAGGCCAGGCCAGCAGGAAAATCTCAGTGTGCGATCACTGCTTTGGACCTCTCTGGTGGTCTGGAGCTTCCCAGACAGCCCCCACTGTCATAGTTTTGGGTACAAGCAGGAGGTCCTGTGTGCCCAGGGACCGCAACTGGGAATGTGCTCTGCCCGTGTCCAAGGGGGAATTTATGTGCTCTGGAGCACCCGGAGGGGAACAGATTGAGGCTTCTCTCTGAGAGGGAGGTCTAGGTGCAGTTTGCTTTCCTCTGAACCTCCAAAAACCATCAAAAGCTGTCAAGGTGAGAGAAAACAAACGAACAAAAAAACGCTCCAGAGAACAAAAGCCTGAAAAACGGTTTCCTCAGAGCCCACTCACTGGAAGGGGGTGGGAGGACTTAACTCAGGAAACAGTGCCTGAAAACCCACTCGGCAGGCCCCTTCCCCAGAAAGCCAACAGCGGGGGGGGGGGGGAAGACAAGAGAACAACCACCACTACTTCATAGATACAACTTTTATTTTTAATCCATTTCCACTGTTGTGGACCATTTTTTATAGATAAATTATTTATAAACATATATTTTATTCCCCAGGGTTACAGGTCTGTGAATCGCCAGGTTTACACACTTCACAGCACTCACATTAGCACATACACTCCCCAATGTCCATAACCCCAACCCCTTCTCCCAACCCCCCCCCATCAACCCTCAGTTTGTTTTGTGAGATTAAGAGTCACTTATCGTTGGTCTCCCTCCCGATCCCATCTTGTTTCAATTACTCTTCTCCTACCCCCTTAACCCCCCATGTTGCATCTCCTCTCCCTCATATCAGGGAGATCATATGATAGTTGTCTTTCTCCGATTGACTTATTTCGCTAAGCATGATACCCTCTAGTTCCATCCACGTCGTCGCAAATGGCAAGATTTCATTTCTTTTGATGGCTGCATAGTATTCCATTGTTATATATACCACATCTTCTTTATCCATTCATCTGTTGATGGACATCTGGGTTCTTTCCATAGTTTGGCTATTGTAGACATTGCTGCTATAAACATTCGGGTGCACGTGCCCCTTCGGATCACTACGTTTGTATCTTTAGGGTAAATACCCAGTAGTGCAATTGCTGGGTCTTAGGGTAGTTCTATTTTCAACATTTTGAGGAACCTCCATGCTGTTTTCCAGAGTGGCTGCACCAGCTTGCATTCCCACCAACAGTGTAGGAGGGTTCCCCTTTCTCCGCATCCTCGCCAGCATCTGTCATTTCCTGACTTGTTAATTTTAGCCATTCTGACTGGTGTGAGGTGATATCTCATTGTGGTTTTGATTTGTATTTCCCTGATGCCGAGAGATATGGAGCACTTTTTCATGTGTCTGTTGGCCATCTGGA